>JBAMBJ010000829.1:0-152299 GCA_037043495.1 Drosophila recens | reverse complement strand
GTGATAAAATATCGTTATATTTAGGCAAAAAAATATTTCAACAAAACTTAATTAAATTTGAATGCAGAAATAACTTAAAGGCCAAGCCAAACAAGACTAACTGTTGATGCATCTAGATAAATTAGAGAGGACATGGATGTTTTATAGTTAGCACTAACCTTCAATCGATAGCTTCTTTTGTTTGTCAAACTAGTTAGCTAAATTACCAGTAAACCGGTTTCCATCACACAGCTTAGAATATTGTGCAAAGAGACTTCTCATTAAGTTACGAAACCCTAAATAGCATTAGTTCTTTAAATTATTCTTATGTAACTCATTTGTTCTAAGGCAGACTAAAGAAAGAAGACGAGAATAAGAACGCTGGATTAAAAATTATAAATAAGTGTGTTTGATGTTAGTTAATTTGACTTTAAAGTGGTTGATCCGGTTGTTAACCTTGAAACTTTAGCAAACGAATGGAGCGTGGATGCTCTAGAAACCGTTAAGAAATTAATTAATTTAATAATAACTTTTATAAAGATTTATAAATATCAACAGAAATAACCAGATTTTAAAAGTGCAATCTTCATTTTTTTATGTTAGTATCTCTATTTTCGGTTTAAAGTTCAGTTTAAGGTAAAGTTTAATTAAAGAATCAATTCGAATCGATCAGTAAGAATGAATTGCTATTTGAATCTGTATTTATTTAGTCAGTCTGTCGTCTGCCCAGTTGAACTTAAACTAACACCGAAACCGAAACTGAATAAAATCAGGTTTTTTATGCTAATTGGTTGAACAGAAGAGCCTATTGTGAATTAGAGAGCAGTGTGTGGGAACGTGTATCTTTTAACTTCCGCATGTGAGGCACAAAAAATGAACACGATCTTGAAGAACAGAATAGAATATGGAGTTGTGTAAGTTACAGAGACTCAAAATTATTGCTAAGAACCAAAATTATTTGATGTGTTTAAATTATTGATTTTATAATGAGTAAAAAAATATTTAGTTTTTCAGTCTTTCCAAATAATTATGGAAGACTTTTCGGAAAGATTTTTTTTGTGCGTAACTAAATATTATTTACAGACCGGAACAGAGTTTCGAATAAAAACTCAGACCTACAAAAATTTTAATAACAAGCTTCATTTGTCTTTCAACTGGAGCAAAACCAAAAATAAAATAAATAAAAATTATTATTATTAATCATTTTATAATGAGTAAAATTAACTTTTACTTTATCTTTCTTTTAAAAAAATTTGTTGAAAACTTTTAGAAAATGTACAATTTTTTTAGGAAATAAACAAAAGTCAGTATAGACTTTTATTTTTAAGTAAAACAATTTCACTTGTCATTAACAGCAATTTTACTCACAGACTTGAATAAAGTTTCAAGTCGTTAATCAGACCTACCAAAATTTTAAAAACATGTTAAATTTGTTTGTCCACAAATAAAGTAACCAAAAACTATTATTATTGTTGAGTTTATAATCATTTACTTTTTCTCTCTTTTAAAAAAATAGTGGAAAGCTTTTTAAAATTTTTACTATTTTTAAAGAATTAAACAAAAGTCAACATCGACTTTTAATATTCAATAATTAAAACAACTTCACTCGTAATTAACAGCAATATTATTCACAGACACGAACAGAGTTTCGAGTTAAAATTCAGACTTACAATTTAGCCTCAAATACCTACAGGTTATTGGAAGTAGATTTGGTAATACAAAAGTGAGGGCTAGTAGTATGTTCTGATGGTGTTGCTGTTGGCAAGGCGGGACGTCGGCGTCTGGTAGGAGTATCCATGGGTGTCTCTGGTTGTGGTCTCCACAAATGGCTCCTCGGTGGTGCTCTCCTCGGGAATTACTGGCGTCGCAGTTGTCGTTTTTGTAGTTGTAGTTGTAATTGGCTTGAGGGGATGTACTGTAGGCTTCGGCGTCGCAATGTCGTCGTCGTCTTCTGTTGTTGTCGTGAACACAGATTGAGTGCTGGAGCTAACTTCCGGTATAAAATCTGTGTTTACCTCTGTGCTCTGTGTGAATACTGGACTCTCTGTTGTCGTCGTCGTCGTTGCTGGGCCATTGAATGTAAATGTCTTGGTAAAGCCAAAGCTGTTGCTCAGTTGCGACTTGGCCTGAAGGAAGTTGGTCAACAGTTGTATCTTCTGCGAAATCAGATTCGAGATGAACTGCGTGTTGGCGGGGGAGGCAGTTGGAGTCGCCTGATAGGAGTAGCCTGCACAACAAAAATGATGTACGAATTAACTCGATATCATTGGAAAGTATTCAACTTTTACCACTACTCGGCGCGAAAACCTTTATGAAAATCGGCTTGGCATCAGCCACATTCGCGATGATCGCACTGCAAATCAACAGACCCAAAATCGGACTCGTTCTCATGGTGATGACAGTAATAGTATAGTGTTAATGATGATAATCTCAGTCGCGACCACTTTATAAACTGACCAACCGCCGCGTGTCTCAGCTCACTTTTATACTCGACAACTCGCACAGCTTCTCAGTTTGTATTTTAGTTTTCAATTTTGTTAGTTTATGATCAATGTGTGATTTGACTCGAGTGGCTGACAAATATGATGTGAATGCTGCGGCTGCGAGTTCTATTCATTTGGGCTGTCCATCTGTCTGTCTGCCTCTCTATCTGTCTGGTAGGTGGCATCTCCCTCAATGACTCCACATAAACGTACAATAAAATAAAGACAGCTTCAGAGCATGCGAATGTCGCATTATTTGCGATTTCGAGTTTATCTCTATTTTTATTTTTATTATTGTTCTCGGCCTTCCTGTTTGCATCAACATCGACACTGAAGAGCATCAAGAACACTTATAATTGGGTTAGTGATGCTGACTAAGCACTAAAACAAGTCTATATTTTGCATGAAAGACACATTTTTATGGCACTTAAAAGTATAAATCTGTTTGCTTGACTTTGAAGTCAACTCGAGTTGACCACATGGCAAATGCACTCTTCAGACTTATCAATCATCGTTAACTTATCTGAGAAGTTAAATAATAATTTATACTTTGTATAAGTGCAGCTGGAATTATTCTTTTAAAAATGTTTCTACAATTATTTCATTTTGTAGAACTAAGGAATAAATTTAAACAAAAAATAAAATTTAACAATGTAATTTAATTTAAAGTCTTAAAAAATTTCCATGAGCTACGCCTTACATTAAAATGAAGTAATTAACCGAAATAAAATTAACTATAAATTATAATTATTGAAAAATTTTCTATAATCAATTTAATCGCAATAGTATTATTAATATAACTAATATTTAAAAATATTATTTACACATGAGAATTATTTAATAAATATAAAAAATAAAAGAATTAAATTTTAAAATCAATTGCAAGTCTTTAACAGTTCTACTAAGTAAAGATACAATTATTTTATCTAATTCCAAATTGTATTCTTTTCTTAAACTAATCTATGTTTATCTCACATTTGATTTTTAAATCACGAATGTTTTAGATTGACTTTTTTTTCTGACTTCAATACTGACACAAAGTGAGTCCATATTTCAGATACTCAGTACTCAGTACTCACTAAGCCCCACCCTTGCCATTCAGATATGCAAACTTATGAACACTATGAAAATCATAAATAAAATGTAGTTTTTTTTTGTTTTTTTGACTTTATGACAACTGAATGTTTGCATTTGAGCTCATCCCGATGAGCTATCCATAAATCGTTACATCATAATCTCTCTTCCTTTTGTTTTCCCTCTCCCTCTCTCTCTTTCTGGCTCTCATAAAATATTTAAAGTATTGCCAAACACTTTGGGCAACTGTTCGAGAACTTGTATAAGTACTACATATATGTATGTATTTATACAAATATCTCTGAATGTATGAATGTATTTGTTGGACAGCTCTTACTGAAATACACTGGAATTATATGTTTGCATTCATTTATGCAAACAAACATGAATACACTCAAACTGTGCATGGATGTATGTGTGGGTGTGTGATTCTGTGTGATTCTGTATAGCAGTAAATTTTTATAGGCAACACTTTGGATCGTAAAGAAAAACGATGGATATAGACTTGGCCACGGTCGTTGTTGCCGTTGCCACAGAGGCTGCGCGATGGGGCATTTAATAATTTAACCACGACTATTTAGTTTCCATTTCCACAAAATGCCTTCGTGTTAACGCCTCGAATGCAATAAATAAGCCGGTGTGGCCAAATGTTAACCGCAATACACCCACAACAAGGCAGTTCAGTTTAGGGAAGCGAAGGGAAGTGCAGGAATCGGGGCAGGTCAAAAGTGTTACGTGGCTACATGATATATCCCAGCATATCCTCAAATACAAACACACACACACACATATATACAATATATAGTATGCATGGACATAGGCATTTTGTGCACGAATACTCGTAGAGGAGCAAAAACCAAATCCCTTAATGTTAAGGCATAAATATTTCATTTTATTACTCAACCTCAAACAAGGGTTACACTCAACGAACCGTGGCGGCATCAAAAACTGTTTCGCATAAATTATCGGACATCCGTGCTACTCTCTCCTTTCCCCACCCACTGAAAATGGCAGCATCCATTCGTTACAATCATTGCCAAATGCAAGAGTGCTCAGATTATTTATACTCGACTTTGATTTTATTAAATTTGAACTACAATCTCAGTCAAATTGAGTTCGAAACCAACTCTCTAATTGGGCTAAGGTATTAGACACCAAGAGAAAATTATGAGAATAAAATAGATATGAGAGATATAGAGATATAGAGATGAGAATAAATAGATATACAATTTAGAAACTAAAATTTCGACATAAATAAATTTTTAATTTTAAAATTATTTTATTTTAAAAAAAACTATGATAAAAACTAATATACATTTTTATTGTTAAAAAAATTAAGATTTAAAGTCATACTGAATATAAAATTTTTAATTTTTAATATTTTTTAATTTGGTTTACTAGATTCATATTAGTTTTGGCATTTAAGTATGTGGTTAGTTAAATCAAAGTGATTTAAATTTAATTTTAATGCAATATAAATTTATTATAATTTATTTATTCTATGACTATTTTTCGCCGAGTGTAAAAATACGTAACTGATGCAAATGACGAGTATTAATCTTCAATCTACAATTCTATAGAAATGTGTCAAGTGTCAGTTACTAGAGCAACGTGACTCTTGCTGAATAGTTCAATCCATTCAACTCATGGTCAACTAAATGATCTAAATGATGTAGTTTGTTAGTGCACTAATTGACCTCTTTGTGGAGAGACATTGACCAAGATAGAGTTGAATGGTAAACAAAGATTATCGATGCAGAACTTTGAGGCTGTGAATCGAGAGTTGACAGACAGACAGACAGACAGACAGACCACACAGTAAGCCAAATGATGTTACAATTTACCAAATGCCGCAATGGGGAAAGTTGACCAGTTTTTATTTTTATTTTCTTTTTTTCTTAACAACATTTGATATTCCTTTTTCCATTCACTACTTATTGAAAAATGCTTTTCAATTGCCTTGTTAGCATTCCAGATCAGGCCAGCTGCCAGCAGAGTTGCCAAAGTCTGTGAATGACTGTGAGTGGAGGGAAAGTACTTGAATATTTGCCCCCAAACCGCCCCCTTGGCTTCAATGGGGAGCACTTGAAGTATTTTTTTAAGGAATATTTCATGCCATTTTTTTGTTGTCGGCATCGCTGTTGCGAAAAGGAAAGTGCGAAATTGGCACACCAAGTGACCGACAACCCTAAGCGCCAGCGACAACCCTACGGCGTAGATATAGATGTAGATTTAGTGGAAAAAATGCCATAATGTTACTCGTCGCTTCAACTACAAACAAGAGAACAACAAACTGCGTAAAAGTTTTAAGTGCTTTCGAACATTTTGACAAGCTGACTTTTTGTTGCTGTGAATGGAACCAATAATGTTCCAAAGTAAACTTATTTTCCTGACATAATCAATGAAAATAACGTGAATAGCCATCAGTCGATGCGACAAGAGACAGAGAGAGAGAAAGAAAGGGATAGAGCGATAGAGAGAGAGAGAGAGAGAGGGGGGACTCTCATTTCAGGCCATTCGAGTTCAGGCTTGTTTTACACTCTCTCTGTTTCATTGCTCCCTGTTCCTCTTTGCTTTACATTCATTCTCATCCTGCATTATACACTCAGAAAATTTCTTTTATATTTCTGAAAAAGGGAATTAAATTTTAAGTGCCCTTAAATTCAAAAATCTTTCAATATTATTCAGAATATTAAGCTGAAAAGTGTTTCGTAATGTTAGTAGTTTTTGTACAATGGAAAACCTTTTGTTAATTTGATAAAACTTAAACCAAAAATTTTTAAATTTTATTAATTTCAATGTAATTTAAAAAAAAAACTACTTTCTAATTGCTTTAAAACTGATTTCTTAAATTAATTAGTATATGGTGATTTTCTAAAATTTCCAAATATTCATGATTTTTACAATGATTTTTTTGAGTGTTTGACTCTCTAACTGCTGAGGGCGATTAAAAGTTGCATTAAGAAGTTAAGTACATTTAGACTAATAGAAGTCCCTAGTCTTACTTAAATTTCACACACACACACACACGCTGAGAATGAGAATTCATTGATGCTCTGCGAAAATGCTTGTGAATACGTATACGTAATAATTGCGTATACGTGCCGAGTCATGAAACAATTATACATATATATCTAATGATATGGGAAAAGGTGTTCGGATCTCGGTGTGTTGCCAACAGAACTTGGACTTGAAGCGATTTGGCGTATTTCGTCGTTGTGAACGAGAAAGTCAAAAGTTGTTGGCTGCTCCTGCTGGTACTTTTGACAGCAATAAAGGCCAAATATTGCCAACTCCACCTGTACTTTTACCTGTACCTGTGCTCTTTACATACTTCTAATGCACATGCATACATATATTTGGCTATACACATGTGTGTGTGTGTGTGTTTGTCAATGTCGATGTCGATGTCAGAAGCAGTTGCTGCATTTTGAGCAAACAGACATGAAACTTGTGTGAAATGGCTTCCTATGGGAATGTTTACATCTGGAATGAATTTGCAAACTCTGACAGTTGCTTGCGTTCTCTGTCAGTCAACGAGTCAGCGTCAGTGTCAGCACAGACAGACGGACAGACAGACGGAGAGGTAAACTGGCAGAGGGAAACAGCAAGATAGACAGTCGGACAGTCAGACAGACAGACAGGTATTTATTCGCTTGTGCTTCCACATTTCGTCTCGTTTATTTAATCGTGAGACATTCGACAAGTTGAAGGGTGCGATTAATTTAAAACCTGCCAATATTTGCATTTCCCATGTCCCCAAATAAATATAAAAATAAAAATAAATAAAATGCCCAATATCCCCAGAGCTGTCGAGCTCAAATCAAATGTGAAAGTCCTGACATACGTCACAAGATTTCATCACGTAGCAAACCCGTTAACTCTCCTCAAACGAGTCCACAAGTTTTGGCCTCCAAAAATATATTCGAGAGTCGACCAATATAATAGTTGTCATGACCGCAAGCCGTTTGAATTTCCATTACCACGAATGGGCATAATAATGGGAGAGCACGGCATCTCGTCCTGCCGGTAATCGAGTGGACCATAACCGTAACCATCAACATAATGATTGGCATAACCATAAGCCAGACCAAAATCAAATCAAATACGCGATGAGTCGCCGTCTCCATTGCCACAAATAAGCTTCAATTTCATTTGCCAGCTGCCAGTTTGGAGTTGCCTGTTAAGCGACCACAAAACTTCAATTTTCTTCATCTGCAGTTGCGAGACCCTGTACTTAAATATATACAGGGAAATATAAGTGCGTCAAAGGCAGCTTCATAGTGTCTATAAATTTATTTTTCACTCTTTAATTTTATGTTAGTTTTATATATTGCTTATTTACATTTTCAATTTATTTTAATTACCGTTTAAGTACCGGGTCTCTCTGTACACTTTTCTACCACTTTCAATTATTCTTGATTGCCCAAATTCCTTTTCATTGTGGCTTAAAAGAAACCTGTATTTTGTTAACAAAGAACTCACAAGTTCTAAGAATTGTTGGATAACATTTCTTACTTTCCCAGCTCGTAAAACGAGTGCATTAAATGCATGAAAACTTGTTTAATCTACTTCAGCTTCAGCTGAGAAAACTTTTCTTTTCTATCTCAAATGCAAAGCGCTAAAATGAACAAAGAATTAAAAATTAACAGACACTTCAAAGGATAAAGAAAGTAGAGAAAGAAAGTGAAAGAATGGAAAATCGTTCATTCGAATAAAGCAAAGTACTTAAGGCATTTATATAATATATGTATGTAGCTGGCAAGACACTTAAACTAATAAGTTAACTAAGCCATGAATCAATTAGATGGCACGATTGGCTTTTGCCAGTTTAATAGACATCTGTGCCAATCAGTGGGCCATAATTTACTCTGACAGCACTCAACCTTCAATTTCCCCTCGGTCTGCTCCATTGACAAAGCAGAGTCATGTGGAGAGTGAGTGTATTCACTGCCCGTTGCCCCGAATTATGCTCAGGCACAATGTGAATACATTTATTAGCATGAATATGCGCATATTTGTGTACACGTCGAAGCTGTTGCTGTTGCTGGTTCTGGTTCTGGCCAAGTCAAAACACAGATGACCAACAGTTGTGCGATACCAATCCATACAGTCATGGGCTGCTGAGCAATCGGCGTGTGCTTAGACCTAATTGAGGACAGGACTTTGACTAAGCACTGAATACTGTAACTGGCAACTGGCAACTGGCAACTGGATACGGCCAACAAAATACAACAAGCTAATTAGGTTGCTTCCATAATAGCACTTCCCGCGGGGAGTGCAACATCATGACAGGGTGTGGCAAGTGGCAGGTGGCAGGATGAAAGGAGAACGAAACAGAGCACTATGGGATAAATACTCAATAGATTCCTATAAAGAATCTTAGTAAATGTTTTTAAGACTTTTAAGATATGGTAACGAAATATTAAAAAAAAAACACATTAGTTCCACAAGTAATAAAAATACTTACATACACTACTGGCCAAAATAATAAGTACACTCTTTTCTTTACTATTTTAAAATTTTTTTTGGAAGTCACTCCTAGAATTGTTTGAAAAATTGTTTAGCATCAAAACATTTTTTTGGAATTTAAACGACCTTTTCAAATATATCTTTTTACTGTGAAGACTTGACTTACAATAGCTTGTATGGTAAAAAAAAGAGTGTACTTATTTTTTTGTCCAGTAGTGTATATCACTTTTCGAAAAAAAAAACTTTATCAAATGAGCTAGATTTTCACAAATTTTCCAATTTGTTGACACTTTTTTTGTTTAATGTTTTAATTGGTGTTTTCTTTTCCAACGATATATTTAATTCTTTAAATCAGCGGTGGGCACGCAGTGGCTCCGGGCGCAAGCGGTTGTTCCCGAATTCAGATTTCGTGCCCACCGCTGCTGTAAATATTATTTTAAAAAAAAATGTAATATTCTGTATGTAAATAGTTCTTATACTCCTTAAAATCTACACGCTTATAGACATAAAATAATAATAAAAAAAATATTCTAAATTCTATTATAGTCTAACTAAATATTCTAGATAAATTTAAAATCCATGGCTATATTTTTTTCGTGTTAGTGACTAAATATTAAATATTATTCCCATAGTAAGTTGAGGGGGCTGAATCTCTGTTGGCGTTTACCCGCGCACTAAACGAGCTCGTGTTTGCTCCTGCATAATAATCAGATGAGGAACTAAACGATTTGCTGGCTACGGGAACAGGCAGCAGCCCAGGTGCCAGCCAAGTGCTGGATAAAAGGCGGTCCGAGGTGCCAAATGGGAGACGAGTCCAAGTGCGAGAGTCTAGAGAGAGATGTGAGATGCGCTGAGCACGTATTAAATCCAATGAGGTCGCATTCATTGGGCAAATTGATTCAATTGCGACCCGGCAACGGCAACGGCAACGGAGGTGACTCTCCATTAATAGTAACATCACTGCAGTCAGGTTCATTCAGTAGTTAACTCCATTCGGCATTTGGTTTGCTGTGCTCCAACATTTCCCAGAACTAGCACAATTATCCCCCTCAATAATGTTTACTCGTAGATGCGTGCAACGTGTCTTCCACGCGACCGAGAGCTCAAGCCATTATGTACTTCATATCCAGCCATGGAACACTTTATTTTCAACACTCGCCTTCTAGCTTCCAACGCCAATTAGTTGCAATTAGCGCTAATTGCCTTATGATGATAGGAATTACCGGGAACTACTTTACACTCCAGCAACTGAGCATCAACTTGGCCAAAAAGGGTCAAAAAAGTCATTCGATTTAATGTTTCTCTTAAATAAGGTTTATTAACAAGCATACATTATAAGTTTGTAGAGAATAACATTCTGTATTTATGACAAGGAACAACAACTTTGATTACTTATAAATTCTCTGAAATATTGTCAAAACAAACAGAATGGACCTTCCATCAATGTCAATCCAAATTATGTATTGCAATAACTGCACTACTTTAGACCCTGTACCCAATAAATACAAAGAGTCTAGTAAGGTTGACAAAAAAAATATATCATCTCTTCTTTATCTCAGAGCTAGTGACACCAAAATTGGTATGCTGCTTCAAATTGAAAAAATAATCAATTCTTCTAATTTCTAAAAAATATTATATCGGGGGTGCCACAGAAATAACTTTCGCTTGAATTTTTTCTTATATTTGATTGAAATTTCGCTTGAATTTCACTTAAATTTTTTACAAATCTTAGTGAAATTCAAGCTAAAGCGATTTTTGTGGCACCCTTAAATATTTTTCAATTTTTTTGTTTTCACAAAATAAGTACAGAGTTTGTCACAGTCGAGTTAGCCCGGCTGTTGCAATTCCTATTAAGTAGTTGTTATTTGCAATTCCAATGATTTTCAGCCTCGAAGGATATTAAAACCGAAATGAGAGCAGTAACATTGGAAATTTGGTTTGCAACTGTCAACAAAACCAATCTTGAATCAAGGTCATTATCTGCATATAATTTTTTCCAACGTTGCATTTTACTGCTCACATTTGCCCAAACTGCAACTGAATAAACCTCTTATTACGAGTATATTTGAAGAGATAAACATAAAACAATAAACTTTTTATTTAACAGATAAATATTGATTTTAACTGTGATACATTTCTTTAAAGTTCAACTGCTTTCCTTAAAACTGCTAACAATGCCAACCATACTATAAATATTGAATTACAACTCGTTAACAACATTTTTCCTTTGCTGAAATAATTGCAGCCATAGAAATGCAGAAATTGAGAAGAAGCAGGCGAATCCTTGAGACCCATTGTCCTTTTTCTGGCAGCTACTTGCTAATAAAACAATGCAAGCTGTGAGCTTACAAAATAAAATAAATAATCGACAATAAAAATGATCGCAAAGTTATAGAAAATATCAAGTGAGCAGGCTGCTTGACTACCAAATACCCTGTATGCAATACATCAACATTTTCAGAATATGCAAAAAATTATTTTAAATTATTTCCAATCAATAATTTCATTAAAAAAAAAGATAAATCTTTCTAATTTGCTCAAACACGGCATACCGCTTTACCAATGATTACAGGGTATTGATTTGGTTTGGTCATTAGATATAAATAATGAGCAAGCCTTGATTCCTTTAGATGTTCATTTCGGAGATTCTGGTCTGAAAGTCGGATATTGTTGATGAAATATGAATGCATTTGTACATTTGTCCATTTCTTGTGTATTATGTATGAGTAAATGTAAGGACAATGGGCTACAACAATGGAATCCTCAAGGTACACATGTGAATACGAATGACAAAAAGTCCGTAGAGTTCTACGCTCTCGAATATTGCTGTCTTTAGCAATTTCACACGTCAACAAAAATTGAATTTAATTTATTCTCCTTGCCAAAACACATTTCTGGCACACACACACAGATAGGAGAGGAATAGGGGAAGAGGGAGGGACATTGTTGGTGCCTTGTCCGAGCCAAGAATTCGATAACAATTCGGAAACCTGGCAGTACGCTTTGTTTTTTGGAATTGCCGAACAGAAGAAGCGAACAAAAAGAGTGCAGGACAAAACACACAAAGCACAAAAACAAAAGCGAATCGGAAATGAAATTTCGATGTATGGATTTGGGCGCACATCGATAAAGATTTATGTTTGTCTCGCTTCTGGAAAAGCCTTTGCATTTGAGTGTTGCCATAAAAATAGACAGATGAGCTTAAGCCAGGACATGCTGTGTATGTGTGTGTGTGTAGGCGTGGCAGAAAGAAAGACAGAGGGACAGACAGACAATGGATTGCCATGGCAATGCAAGAAATTATTTTATTGTGAAAATGATTCTAAACAAACATACACAATAAATACGAGTGATAATTAAGTTGAATATACACTCTGTATGTTTGTGTGTAAAGTATAACAATTTTTAACTTAATGGCTTTTAGCTTAACAAAAAAAAAAGAGAAGAAAAAAACGTAGACTCACTTGGCTGTAATAACTTGAAAGACCTCAGAAGTAACTCCTGTTCATTGGTTTACTGCCTAATTTGCATTTCGTTTAAGGCCCGAATAATTCTGGCTTTAGGCCAAAATCACTCAACTTTGCATTTTTGCGTATTTGGCAAGCTGATTAGCAAACGATGATGATTAAAAATGCCTTTAAAAGTGAAATTCAGTATACGCCCCATCATCCGCAAAGCGGACACGTTCTGAATTTTGATCTGTTGGAATGCGTTCATAATTAGAGGCAAATCAAATGTCGTGATTTTGCGAGAATTGCAAACTAATTGGAATTCTTGCGAAAGCGTAGACTGGACTGGGAGGCAGAGAGAGAGATTGAGAGCTGAAAATATATGTATTCTCCATTTGCATTCTCTGTATTTTTGGAGCATTCGACAAATAGTTTGATGCATTTCTTAGTAGCGTCGAATCCAGCGGAGGAGTTGCCATTGAGGGCATTTGTGCTTGGTTGCCAGCTGAACAGCTCTCATGGGTAATTTCACTTTGTGTGCGCAATGGGCGAAAAATTAAGCAAAAGAAAGCTGCAGCGAAATATGGCCAAAAGGGACGAGGGACGAAGGACGCAACAAAGTCCGCGAGCAAGAAACAGAAGCGGAGAGAAAAATGAAATGAAATGATTTCGAAAAACAATATCCGCTCGTTTATTCTTTAGCTGATGGTGATGCTCGCTCTCTGGTCAGTGAATTGGCGCATTGCATATTTCTGCAATTTATTTTCGCTTGAATGAAACCCCCAGACTCCCCTCTTTCACCCTGCCTGCATAAAAATAAGGATACAATATTAAAAGGCTTTTAATAAAAATCAACTTATGACTCATAATCGAAGCCCAGCCAAGCGATACACTCTCAAGTCCCCTTGGAGTAATCCTCAAGGCATTTAAATGCCTTATCCAATTCGCTCTTGATTACCGCCGAGGTGCCCACAGTGAGTGCTTCAAGTATTCGCATTCATATTCGCATGTTCAATTCCAGCTGCAGTATTGTAAATCACTCTCTTAATGGCATTTATTCTGCACAGCCTCAACTAAGGAGTAATAGATTACACCAAGAGAAGAAAGGCATAGTAAATTATTTTACCAATTACATTGAAATAGAAAATGTCTTAAAAATTTAACCAAAAACACTTTAAATTAAATAAAACCAATTTTAAATATCAGAGCTTAAATTAAAATATTTTATTAAATATTATATATAACCACATTTAAATATTGTATAATCAAATGTTAAATTTAAATTTAAATATTTTATTTACACAATTAAAGCTTAAAAATAAATTATATACATATACGATAATAAACATTTAATTTAATACCATCTTATTAAAATGTTTTTGTTTTAACTTTTTGAATATTTCTGCAGAAATATAAACTTTGCACAACTTTTTCTCCGAGTGCAGTTAATCATAAGATTTATCAGTTACGTTAGCATATAAAGCTTTGTTTTTCTCAAATTCTAAATAATATATGCCAATATTTAGGCAGATCTTAGAGTGTTATCTAAAAACATTCGCGTGGAGAACTTTTACTCTTCTTTATAACAAATGCAAATAATCTTAAAGAACATCGACGAAATCAAATAGTGTGCAAGCAGATATAAGTATAAATAAAATTAACTTGTTTACATATTTACAAAAGAATTTTTGTTTTTGGCTTTGGCTTTGACTCGATTTTATCTAATCTGAAATGTTAAATAAAGTGTTTGGAGCGGAAATGCTAATTTTATGGATATTGTCCGTAGGTTTTCATATGAAAACGACAAGCACAACTTTCTGTAGACTTTTATTGAATTTTGGTGTAGCTGGAACCACACAGAATTTGAACCACCGACCGACAGATAGAAGAGAGGAGTAGAGAGGATAGGAGACAGAGCCACCCGGCAGCCTCAACACCACGTGAAAGTAAACGAAAAACGAGAAAAGCGAGAAACAAAAATGAAAATGAAACAGGGAAAAGTTTATAAAAGGGATCCTCCCTACAGCGATGAGCACATTGTGTTTTTTCTTTTTGTTTCTTTTGGGTTTGTTGCTTTCGTTTTTAAATTAAAACTCTAAGAAAAAACACAAAGTATAATATACATTTAAGCAAACAGAAAGTGAGACCATGAAGTGGGAAGAGCATGAAAAGTGGAAAGAAGAAAGGAGGCCGACGTGTAAACGAAGTGAAAACATAACATAAACATAATGAAAATATAAACTTAAGCAAACTTAAACACAAAATAAGTCGATAACGTTAGATACAACATTGAAGAAAGAGGAAAAAGAGAGACAAGAGAAGTGAGGAGAGAAAGGTGAGAGAGGAGAAGGAGTAGAAGAGATGAGAAGATAGCAAGAAACACGTTCCTTTGATGGTGCACTGAATTACGTGAGAGTCTGCTGCTGAGATTGGTCAGATAGTCTGACGGTCAGATAGCCAGATAGTCAGACGGTCAGACGCTTCAATTCACATTCACATCAACTTAACGGGAATCGCGTTCCCGGCTCATTGGAAAAGTTAAGTTCATCTGCTGCACGTGATGTTGGCGCCAACAATGGAAAGGGCTCAAAATTGTTGATGTTGTTGTTGTTGTTGTTGTTGTCGTTGTTGTTATTGTGGCCCATCTGTCGTCTCTCAGCTGTGCTCCTGTTTGCTTCTTCTTCTTCTTCATCAGCGTCTTCTCCTTCTTTTCGCTGTTGTTGTTCATACAACTTTTTTCCACAAAACTTTTGCGCAATTCTTTAAAACTATGATACGAGAGTATGAAAAGAAGAACTCAATCATGTATACAAACAGCTGCCGGGCTACACGAGCGCAGCGCAAATAAATTATTATCCTTATAAGCATAAGTTTGACTAAAAGAATCTAAGTGAGGACACAGCTGAATGAACATCTAATTTTTATAATTTATAAATAAAGGAAAATGGGGAAAGTAATCGCTTATATTAAATATAAGGGCAAATAAACAAAAATTTATTACTTTTAATCATACCTGTTAAATAATAATAAGTAATCATAGTCATTAGAAATAAGATTATTTTTGTTTAAAAGTCGAACTAATGATAAAATTACTATTATTTTCGGTTTTGCCCAATTAGTTAATGATTTCGATTACAAAAAATCAGAAAACATCTATAATTATTAAAATTTTTTAAAAATAATCAGAAAAAATCAAAACTAGAATCTTTCTGATTATTTTGAATTTTTTTCTGATTCTGATAGAAAATTACTCTGCAATGCTATATTTTTATTAGATATTAAAACATTACATAAGCATAATTTTAGGGACCATGAAATTTTTAAATAATTCGTTTAGCTCGTTACACCAAACTAGCCAAAATCAAATCTATATATATAAAGTTAAATAAAAATATATATTCTTAAAGCACGCAGAATTTAGCTCAAGAGAATTCTTTTAATTTTAAAATAACAGAAAAAGTTCTCGTTAAATTATTATTTTTAAATAGGAAAAATATTCAAGAAATTTCAAGTGAGTAATATTTATAAAAATTCTTTTTTATGTATTATTAAATATCAAAATTTATAACAATGACTCAATAAATGCTCTAGCAAACTCATCAACTCCCACAAGAAAACAATTTGATTGTCTTAAATCGAATAGAATTCTCTCTGCACACAAGTTGAGTTTACTTTTGCAGATATTCAGAGTAAACCCACACAGATAACTCAAATTTTGCTGGTCGGCAATATGTTCGCGCGTATTAACACAGGACACGAAAGCAATAAATTTGCCCAACACTCGTAAACGAGATTTGTTAATATTTTGTTGCCTTCGATGCGACCGGACATGGTAGAGAAAACTAGAGAAGCCAGGGAAGTTAGAGGATGCTGAAGAGAAAGAGACTACACAGAAACAAATTTACGGGATTTCAAGATTAAATAATCCCATGCATTGTCAGAGATTCGGTAATCCCGGATTTTCTTAAGCCTAGTATGAAATACTTACAATAAGTTTGACTATTGGTAGTCTACATACGAGTATAAGTATTTTTTAGCGAAATGTCTTAGGTCTTTTTTGATTATTTTTACAATAATATCCTGGACACATACTCTAAAGTTAAACTTTAATTTTAAAATGTTTTTTTTTCTGTGCAGAAGTAGTATTTATGCCAAACTCACAGACTCAACTCACATTCACATAGGAAAGCACTCGAGCACATCTCGAATATATACATTACGTATTCCATGCACGCTTATATCTTCAAGTATGCGGTGCTTATGCCAGACACAACAACAACACTAAGAACAACAACAACAACAACAAGACATAGCCCAAACAACATCGAGAAATAGGTGCATAAGTTTGCTTGTTGGGGAAATCTTCACTCTCATGCTCCATCTACATTTTCATCCAACTTGTCCGGCATATCACAACGTGTGTGTGTGTGTGTTTGTTTTTGGTGTTTTCCTTCTAGGTTGACCGCTCATTTATCACCGCAAAGTCAACCAGAGTTTGACCTTCATCAATTTCATTCGTGCATGAATCGTGCATGAATCCTGTCTATGCGCATCTTTTGCCAAATGAGCTTCGGCAACTGTATAATTTTTTGGCCATTTTTATACTCGGTAGATACTCATGCTTGCATAAATCTATGTACACATAATGAAATATGATTATGTACCATATGGGTTAAGTTATTCTGATTTATTTGTAGCTCTTGTCGTGTTTATTTTAGGCCCATTTCCAATTTGGATAGCTGACATTTTGCACATGCACACGAATATAATATCTAATCTTGGACTAGTCTTGGACTATGGCTAATTGATGTACACCCTTGGGAGTGGATATATTTTTATAGCACAGCCTAAGTAGTTTTTCCCATACCCAAAATAAAACACTCTGACCGAAAGTGAAAATTTTACGATTTGCTTATGCAAGAGAAGCGATAACAAATAAAAAAAAAATATGTACTATAAAAACCACCTCGGGGCAAACATTTTGAGCACATTACATACTTTATGTACAAATATCTGGCTTTGCCCCAGAACAATGAGGCGGAACCAGCCGCCAACTACCTGCCCCCTCCCACCACAACTCCCCCACTTGGCCAACAAAGTGGAAATATCGCCACCAAGTGGAACAGAGCAGAGGAAGTCCTCGTGGAGGAAGGCCAACATCTGTGCGTACTTCTAGCTTACAGTGGCGTTAAACGGCTTTCGCCAATGCCAAACTGTTTGCCAAAAAGATTAATAAAAAAAAAAAAAAGGCAAATAGACCTTTATGGCCTGAAGACAATATAAACGCTGAAAAATACCCCCTCATAACTAAGGGCAGAATTTTAAACTATTTTTCATAGAGTAAAGCAAAGAAATGGCCAACATTTTATTTGCTATAAATTTCTTCTTATATGATTGTAGATATTAAATTATTTTTATCATTTTTGAAACTCATTACTTTATCAAAACTTGACCCATTTCTTTAAAATTTTATTTGATAATTATGTACGTGATCTCGTAATTGATTCTGCATCGAAGCTTTGTCAAATCTTAACCGATTTTAATGATCCATGACATTTTGAACATCATTTGACCTCCAAATTGAGTCTACATTTGAACTTCGTTAGTTTAGAAAATTTAATTAGTTTTTAAACTCATTTTAACTGATTTTGATGAGGAATGTCTTGTTGATCATTATTTGAACTCTGAATTGATTCTGAATCTACATTTTTTAAGTTTGGAACATTCAAATTTGTTTTGAAAATTTGCTACTTTTCCATTTTTTTTGAATAGTTCAAAGTCTCAAAGCTTGGTTAAATCTGGTTCGATTTTGATGAGCAGTGTTATTTTGATCAACTCCAAATTTATTCTGCATCTAAATTTTGATAATTTGGTAAATAAAAATATTTTTCCAAAATTTGCTGATTTTTAAATCCTCGCAAATTTTGATTAGCAACATGTTAATTATTAAATTAATGATTTTATCTTTTAATTAGTTCTATAACTAAACTATGCTTAAGAATCCTTTGCCATTTGTTAGCATTTTTAAAATAAAACTACCAAGCTCTTCTAATTCCATTATACACTTGGCGACAATAGTACAGTGGACTCAGTGAATTCCCTGTTCATAGTATGTTTGTAGTGTACAAAGTAGGCAGCTGCTATTTAAGTTGTAGCTTCGCAATGTGCTGTGGCCAATAAACAAGCGAGCGCAATTTAATTTTCCAGCTTATGAAATATGAATGGAAGCAGCGACAACTCGCTCATAATAAACATTAGGTTACCATCAAGTGGAATGTACACAGAACTGTTAAAAAGCAAAATTTCACTTATTGCTGGTCGAGAGGATGAGAAGAGGAACATTGTCCGCAAATCAACAAAACCAGCTGAAACAACAGAATGATTTTCACAATCAAGAGCAGAGGCAAAACATTTAATTTTCCTTACCGAATCAGCTGCCTTCCTGCAACCCAGACTCGATGGGAAGTCACATTGACCGTCAAATTGTAATCAAATGATAAATGTTTAGCAAGAAGGCTGAGGACTAGAGCTGTTGGGAAAATGGCAATAAAAAGGCAGAAAATTGTGGAGGGAGGAAGGAGAATGAAGCTCAACTGCCCACAAGACGATTATCACAGGTTGCTGTGGACACGGACATGAACGTGGACATGGACTGACTGAAACCGCAAAACAATTGTTCCTTGGAATAGTCCGAGTGACTGTGTCCTCAGCAGTTGTCCTGGATGACAGTTCAGGGAGGTAGGAAGGAAGGGGAACCGTGAAACAACTCGCAGGACAATGATTTGCATTTTCTGCTCTTTCGGTTTCTGTCTCATCTTATTCGTTTTTATGGCACTCGAAACGCAGCAAAGGCACAACTGGATACACTTAAATGAGCGAAGAGTTCCTGCCTGCCACACAACAACAACAGCAAAAAAAAAAAGCAAAACAAACGAAAAAAATAAAGAAAGCACAAAAAATTAAAATAAGCGCGCCAAGACAAATTCCAAGAAGTTTCAGCTGGAGCCCACGCAGAAAACACAGAGCACAGTGAGCACAGTGAACACACAGTACACAAAACGCAGAGCTCAGAGCACAAGACAAAGTTTTGGAGGATGCTGCGGCTAAATAAAATATGAACTAAGACCAAAGCCAAAGCCAAAGTTTGCGCAATGCCTTTTATTGCCCCGCTCGGAGATTAGAGTGCCGTGGACCAGTGGACCAAAAGACCAGAGGACCAAGCTCGAGTCCAAGTTGTTCTTGCTCTTGCTCTTCATATTTTTGCGAATGTTATTTGTGCGGAATTGCTCTCCAAGTTGAGTTTGTACTCCTTTGCCCTTCATCCGCATGCTGATGTTGATGCTGATGTTGATGTTGATTTTGATGTTGGTTGCACTTTGTTGTCAACGCTTTATGTCTGTCAGCCGCAAGGACTTGTTTCTACAAAACTATCCTGCAAAGGCTCCAACCGAATCATCAGCAACGTTTAAGTTTGAATCAGGAATGCGTATCAATATGGCAATATCAATATTCTACCGAAACAGCGCAACAAGATTCAGCGTAAACAAATAAAATGAATATTTTCAATGTGCTCGACTTTTCGTTGCCCAGTACCTGTATATTTCAATTCAATTACCATAACTGAATAAAAAATTAGACCTAAAAAAATTATCATAGATATTTTATTAATAACCCCTGCAGCATTCGAACGTGGGCGAAGTTTTTATCCGATGGACCCCCAAGCATTTTAATAAATTCCTGCTAGAATAAATTTTTTAACAGAGTCTGAATATTTTGTACTTGTTTTTTTTTTGTAATTTTTCCAATATGTTCAGACGAGTAAACAACCAATTTAAAGAGAATAATAATCTACTGAATAATAAAATTGTTAAATTATAGAAAAATATGCTTAGTAAATAAATTAATAAAAAATTCATGATTGATGCCAGCGGCATTCTAAAATTCAACTGCGTCGACAGATGAAACAAATTCTTAGCGTTGGATCTGCATTTAAATACTAATTCATATATTTTAAAACATTAAATACTATATTCCAATATATTCAATATGTTTCTTGTTATTTGATTTTTTCCAATTTGTGCAGTGTAAGATAAAAAATTGTTTAATTACAAAATAGCTACAGAGTCTCTTACAGTCGGGATCTCTTGATTTTAGCATTTCCAAATAGCTTTTATATAAAATAATTGCATTGTTACAATGTTTTCACTAATATTTGTTCAGCTCTTCGTGCCAATATTTATTTAGGAGGAAGTAAATTAAATAATTAAAATTTTAACTGATTTATATACAGTTTCTGATATTATTTATTCGACATGATATTCCTTGCGATATTTTTGCCCATGTCCATAACGATAGTTTCTTCCCCTCTTAACCATCTCTAGCTTTCTAAATATGCTAAAAAGGCTCAAGATTGTCGCGCTGTAAAATTCCGATTCATAGTCGGCGTCACACCTTTGACTAAATTAGCGCAAATAAATCTTGGCGATTTATTTTACCTTTATCGCAGACATTAAGTTAAATCTGATTAAAAATAAAATCATAAATCCCAATATAGCCGACGTTCACGGGCACGGGCACGGGCAACAGCACGACCACGACCACGCCCACTTTCCGCCCACACGGTTAGCGGTCTTGTCGTATGCCTAATTACGTTCTGGGCTGCTTTTGGCCCTCATCCTTGTGCGTTATCCTGACAGAGGGCAGACTAATCCTTTCGCATTCCTTACGGGTTACGGGCAACCCGCTCCGAACTTGAACCCCAGTGGCAACTCTGCTGCTCATCTGCTGCTCGTCGTATGCGACGCTGCAATCTCGACGTGATAAATTATGGCTATTTGAATTCCTTTCGCTCGCTTGCTCTCACTCTCTCTCTCTCTCTCTCACTCTGTGCCTTCTATTGTTCTTGTTCTTGTTGTTTCTGTTTGTGTGGAGGCTGTTGCATGGAAATGAAGCGCATGAGTTATGAACCCGAACAGCGAGCAGCAAACAGCGAACAGCGTTGCGTATACGCCGCATTCGCCAAACACATAATTGCCGCTAAGATTTACGTTTAGCCCTTTAAATTTATGTTACAAATTGCGCCAACTTTATGTTTATTACGTGCAGAATAATAGGCTTTTGTTGCTGCCAACTGGCAAGAGGCAACTGGCAACTGGCATAGCCTTTTTTTTACCTGATTCACCCACTATCGACCCACCTGTGAGCTGGCCGTCATAAAAGCGGCATTATCTTCGCACATAATTGTATAAATAATGCACTTTTTAGCGTTGACTTTATTCAACTCACTCGATTTAAGCTTGTGTACCCTTTTTTTGTGTGTCGAAGTCGGCATATTGTGCTCGCTGCTTATTAATGGCACTGATAACAGCGAAATGTACTTAGCGCAGACAATTCGAGGCAATTAAAGGACCATAAACGAGCACGATTGCACGACATTGCCTTTAGGGATAAAAAGGGGATAATTTATGAATGGATTCGGATTCATGAGAACATGCACGAGTATACTCATACTCGTATTTGTATTTGTTTGTCTCTCTTTCGACTTGGCTAATTGCAAATACAAAGAATGAGAGAGAGATAATGAAAGAGTGAGAGAGCTGAGTCAATAATAAGTAATTATCAATCAATTATTGTGTTTGTTTTTTGTTTATACATATTTAATCCTTTGTTCATAATTCAATCACATGCTAATGGAATTGTGAATGCTACTGTTGTTATTCACACTGATTACTGCGATTGCAACTTACTTAGTTTGCAATTAAGAGCTTACAATGTTCAACTTTTTAAGTTGATTAAAAATATAAAAAATGTAGAAAAACAATGCATTTCCAATTTATTGATGAATGTTTATTCGTCTATCGATGAATGTTTGATTACTTTTGAATATACTCGTGTCAACAATGTTTTACGCCTGAGCAAGTGAAAAGTGTACAGCTGGACTAGGTAATACCCTATATTTTTCAAGGCGAGACAAAAATTTAAAATTAATTTAGAAAAACATTCTGAGTAAAAAATATTAGCACAATTATTCCTTAATATTTGAATTACGCTTTTTAATTCGGCTGTATTTTTAACTTAAACTTAAATATGCAATTATATAATATTTAGTTGTGAAAATCATTTTCTCATTTTTATAATATTTGATATTTTAAAATCCCAATAAAAATTATCTAAAAAATGTTTTCTTTATTTTTTTCACCCAAACTTTAGTATTTTTGTATTACTGTAAAATGTAACCAGGGTATTCTAATGACGACTACACTTTGCAATTTACATGAAAAATATTGATTTAAATATGGGCAAAGCGGTTGCCCGAATAAAATGAATTTGTGCTGAGTTCTGAATAATCTAACAACTCGGTATCTTAATAAATTTATGTGTGTACATTAAATTTAAAATTATGCTTGTACCAGGTATGTATGTAAGTGTAGATGTGAGCGTGTGTGTGTGTGTACATAGTATAGAAGGCTCGTGTGCACATTTATGTAATGGATGAGTATTTTTCTACTCATCTCGACTCAACGAGTACTCGTTTGTACATGTTAGGCTTGGCGCAAACAAACATTAGGCAGAGTGAAAAATGTTGGACTTAGATTTCGTTTACTCAGACTTTTCTTGTCACGTACACGACTCGAGCTGCAAAATGTAAACAACAACCAAACATTGTGTAATCCAAAAGAGCCAAAAGCAAAAACTGAAACGAAAGCCAAAAGCCAAGAAGGAGGAAACCTTTGTTGATTACATTTCGTAATTAAGGAGATTTTAATATGCCACAAAATGACATAAAACTAATGCATAATTTTACAACACATCTGAGTAGGCACGCACTCAGTCATCGGGGTACAAATGAGAGCATAAATATATATATATATATATATATATGTATATGTGGGTGCAACATGTGTGTTGTCAGCCCTTTTCGGGGAACCGGATAGATACGGCTTAGGGAAAATGAGACAAAGCAACAGAGAGAGGGGGCGAAAATAGGTGAAAATGCTGGCAGAAAACCTATGCAAACAGCACGCAGAATTCCGCTGACTTTTGCCAGTTTGTATATGTATTGCTGTGCGCTCTGTTGGCTTTTGCCTTTTTTATGGCATATTGTAAAGTATCTTGTTAACATATTTGAGGCATTAACCGAGAAAACTACATAAACACCGCACAACGCACACGTGCCGCAGCAAAGGAGCAAACAAATGGCTAAAGGGGAGAAGCAAAAGTACAAATTAATTAGTTGGCCAAGAATCAGAGAACAGCAACAACAACAACAGCAAGGGAACAGACCAACGTGCAGTAAGCGCACTTGGCCAATTTGAAAATGCTGAAATGGGGTAACAAGCGGGCTCAAAGAACAGAAAACAGAGAACAGAGAGCGAGTAAGTGAAGTTAAACCAACAAGCGAACTTCCTTCTAACTAATTAGACAAGACAAGTCGAAAGAAGAAGACGAGGCGGAACGGAGGTGAAGCGATGAGACGGCCAAGTCGGCAAGTCAACCAAAAGAGAGAGAGGAGGGGGCGTGGTCTTGGCCAGGATGTCAACATCAGGCAAGCAACATCTGCATTTCCTGAGCACTGAGAGAGCATTTAGAGCAACTCGAGCCGTCGCAGCATATTACAAATCATTTCATTTGCATAAATTTGGCATTAACATTCAAGTCCGCTGAGGGATCCCTTTAATTGGCATAACGTGCCGGCAGTTTGTTTATTTAGTCTCCTACTAGAATTAGTTAGTAGACACACTTAAACACACACATGTTACACTTCAACAGTACGTCATGTAATTGTTTGCACAAAAAAATGAACAAATTTTAAGTTTTTAACTAACAAACAGAAAAATTTAAAAAAAAATATTGCAGAATAAAATATAATTGGTCAATTAGTTGTTTTAACAAAATAAAAAAGATTATTTTTCGTATTATTAAAAATAATTAAGCCCAATGGATCTCGTTACTTCTATTTTTTAACATGTTCTGAGAACCATAACTAAAGATTAATCACGTAATTTGTTGACCCAGCAAATTTCAAATGTAATTGATCTCATTATTAATATTTTTTAACATGCTCTAATTACTGAAATCATTTGAAATGAAGAAAAAATGTGTTGAAACCAAATAAAATGTAATTTAAAAAAATTTAATATATTCAATGTTTTATAGTCAAATTAGTATGTTTTTTTACTTAAAATACATCTTTAACACTAATTTATGTCATTATTTAATTGTTTAGCTTATTCTTATAACCATTAGTGATAATAAAGAAAACAATTTACAAAGCCATAAAATTAAAAATTTTATTTTTTTCATTTTCAAAATATTTTTTCTTGCAGAGCTCTACAAAACTGTCATCCTTAAAATATCTTTTATATTTTGCCACATTTTCATAACGTTTATTTCATTCTTTTTCGCTGATTGTTCGTTTTCTTTCTTTCGTTTATTCGTTTTATTCGTTTCCTCAATTTCATTTTCATTTATCATCATTTAATTGGTTTAATTTTCTTAGTACAAGTTTCCTTTTACCTTTAACCCTTTTC
Organism: Drosophila recens; assembly: GCA_037043495.1. NCBI lineage: Eukaryota > Metazoa > Arthropoda > Insecta > Diptera > Drosophilidae > Drosophila > Drosophila recens. The sequence continues at coordinate 127,312 of JBAMBJ010000829.1, read as the reverse complement.
ATAGGCCTTTGAATGCTTTCATGGTTATTTTTCCTTTGTGCAACACAGTTTCGCCTGGGAGCCTGCACATTTCAGCTAACTTATAAAACTCATCACTCAAGTGCTCTTTGAGTTTTCCGCAAAACGTTTCCAACACTTCTGAATTATGAGTACACACACACAAACACACACACACACACAAACACACACTCACACAGATACAAACTAAAACGTCGCTTGAGAGAGTTGAAGGGTTCTTCCCACGAAGCCCGCATTGCCTCCAGCTTCAGCCTCAGCCCCCTTCTAGAGCCTCCTTCACCCACCCCCTCTCCTGTCACCTCACCCCCCTCGGCAACAACCCAAACACCCCAAATAGGCGCCAAGCTGTTAAATTATTCCAAGCACTGCACTCAGAAGTTTGGATCCGTGAGAGGCGCGCGTTCCAGAGTAAACTTTTGACGAACTTGCAACGGACATGGCCAGAATCAGAGAATCAGAGTGGAAGCCAGAGCCAAAGCATAGTATTCTAACGTTTTCAGAGTATTATTTAGAAAGTGCCAAGTTGAAGGGCTGCTTCAAGTTATTATAATCACAATCCGACTAACAAGCAATTAAAATGCTCCATTCTAAATGGGAACAGAACAACATAAATAGTTGTCATCGACATGAATTTACACTGCATACTATTTATTTATTCCAAAAATCATTTAAATAATATTTATAAATATATTACATAATATATATTATTTTTTAAATATCTTTTATTTTATGAACTTAACAAAAAATGTATGATAAGTATGAGTTACTAAGTACTTTTCAGGGAGTGAAAAAAGCTGTTATTGATCAAAATTTCAACTAAAAAAATCACATAAAAGGACTAATGCGATTTTTGTTTATACACGTAACATCAAATTGTTTCTTAAAACAGTATCTCTGAAAACTGCCAATAAACTTATGTTTAAGATTAAAAAAAATAAATGTCTCGAAAGACATTTATCTGTGGGGAAAAAAAATAAAAGTCTTAAATAACTATTTTTTTTGAATTGATAACTTTTAAGTCCTTAAAGACTTTTATAATTTAAAAGAATATTTTTGTTAATACTCAAGATAAACATTCAACATAGGAATATTTGGTCATCAGAAAGATGATAGCCTAATTCACATAAAAAAAATCAAAAGAAAAACAAATTAAAATTTAGTTATTATTTTTGATTTATGTAATAAAAATCAATATTAATAATTATTTATAATTTTTATTTTTTTAATAAAAATATTATTTATGTTATAAAAATCAATTTTAATAATTATTTATAATTTTTATTTTTTTAATCAAAAATATTATTTATGTTATAAAAAACAATATTAATAATTATTTAAAATTTTTATTTTTTTAATCAAAAATAATTATTAAGTATGATTTATAAAGTAAAAGTCTTTAAGTTTTAATTAAAAGTAATTTTTTTATATTCCTCATAACAGTTTCGGTCCTGGTACTTTTATTTAAAAACCATAGTATAACTCATAATACAGTCGAACTTCCCTAACTCGAACTTCCCTAACTCGAAGTCTCTCTAACTCGAACCAAATCGAGTGGCAATACTAGGCAAATTTCATACAATTCTACTTCCTAACTCGAAGTCTTCCCTAACTCGAACTTTTTTCGTGGATAATGGTGATTCGAGTTAGGGAAGTTCGACTGGTATTAATTTTTAAAATTTACTGAATTTCTATGTAGAGCATCATATTGCTAGCCTTTAAATTTAAATCACAAACTTAGTAAGCTTAACTGTTATTATTAAATTATTACAATTCAGACAAAGTTTCCACTGTACAACAACAGAGAAAAATCTAAAACAATTTGTCACGGAACCGCTAGAGGAAACCAAATTAGTTCTGATCGTTACTCGTTTCAACCCGGGGAATTTCGGGGAGCTGTTGCAGTACATCAATTGGTCACTTTAGAGAACGAGAACATTTCAGACGGAGCACAGAAAAAAATAGTCTTCAAATGGCAGGCGAATATTGCAGTTTTTTGCTGCTGGCGATTTTGACTGGCTGCCATTTTTGGGTGAGTGTTGATGGACTCGAGAATGGATTGGCCAGGACACCGCCCATGGGCTGGATGCCATACGAGAGATTTCGTTGTGTGACGGATTGTGTGAAATTCCCCAGGGATTGCATCAGGTGAAAGTGCCGAAATTGTGGATCATTTAGGCTCCTCCAACATCTTTTACAGTGAGTCTCTATTTAAGCGTATGGCGGACCTCTTGGTATCTGAGGGATATGCGGCACTTGGCTATGAGTATCTCATAATCGATGACTGTTGGATGCAACGGGAACGGGATGCAATTACAGGAAAACTGGAGCCCGATCGAGAACGTTTTCCCAGCGGTCTGAATGCGCTCTCAAATTACGCAAGTCCTGATGGGATTCCTTGCCAATTTCCCATGCATTTCACTTCCATCTCAACAGATACACGAAAGGGGCCTGAAGTTTGGCCTCTATCACGACATCGGGCAGCGAACTTGCATGCACGGCGGACCAGGTGCCCACGGACACTTCGCACTCGACGCCCAGACATTTGCCAATTGGGGCGTGGACTACGTTAAGCTGGACGGCTGCTTTGCCACCCACATGGACTTGGACTGGGCATACCCAGAATTTGGCAGGGAACTGAATAGAACGGGTCGACCCATGGTCTACTCCTGCAGTTGGCCATTCTACAAAAAGATTGTGAGTATTTGCTAAATTGAGTTACATTTTTCGATTTTTTTAATATATTTAAATGAAAATTCTTTAAAATAAAAAGAATTTTAAAACAAAAATATCAGAATAATATTTTTGTTATGTAAAAAAAAAAATGTTAATTTGTTTGTTATTAACTCAAAGGATATAAAAGTTAAGCTTAGATAAATTATTTTAAAAAATAAGCAGACTACCTCAAAAGTTTACTTCAGGGATTGCAAATAATAGTTATGAGTCGAGTAAAAATCAAGTACTAAAAAAATAACAGGGGCATTAAAAATATAGCACATATGCTATTTTTGGAAGGACTATCCAACAACAGGATACATTTTTATTTCCAATTTTTATTTTTAAAATTATTTTTAATTTTTTTTTCAATTTTTATGATAAAATGTATAAATAAGAGTTATTTTCAACTTTTATCATAAAAATCAAAAATAAAAATTGAATTGAAATATATTTTGATCGGGAGGGCCTATTTCTTTAAACGGCATATATATTTTATCTGCACTTCATTATCTTTCTATATATAAATAAAAGTTGACAAATAACTCTTATTACTTACTCTTACTTTTATCATAAAAATTTAAAATAAGAATTTTTTTTCAGCTTTTTTATACAAATTAAGAAATAACTCTTATTTCATAACTTTTTTCATAAAACTTATAAGAGTTACGATCCATGGTTATCTTTGCTCAATATTAATAATTTTATAGGTACAAGTATAGAGATTTCTTTTAATTTATTTTGTAATTTATCAAATAATAATGCCGTATTTGTTGAAATTTAATCATTTTATTGTTTTTACTATCCCATAATTATTTATTTTACAATATGCTAATTTGCAATCTCAAATTTATTTAGTTTCTTACTTAGTTTTTATTTTCTTTACTTTTCTATTCACTTACAAGCTTCCTGACTATCTAATTCATTATTTTCTTTCTTTTCGATATTCCATGTTAAATTAGTTTATTTAAATTGCAGCCCAACTACGAGCTTATCAAAACCCACTGTAATCTGTGGAGATTTGCTGAGGATGTTGAGGATTCCTTTCAATCTGTGATGCGCATCATGCACACATACTATAAGCATCAACATACAATGGTTAAACACGGCGGTCCAGGTCATTGGAATGATCCAGATATGGTTTGATATCTCTAGATATATAAAACTTTATTTTTTGTTGCATTTTGTTACCTCTGCAGTTGGTGCTTGGTAACTATCATTTAAGCTATGAGGCCAGTCGCCTCCAACTGGCCATGTGGGCGTTGCTGGCAGCTCCTCTGATAATGACCAATGATTTGGAGACTGTGCGGCCAGAAATCAAGTCCTTATTGCAGAATCGGTTAGCTATGTACACAAAGAACTTTTAACATATTTTTGATAATTTAAAAACATTTATGTTGTAGAGATATAATCGAAGTGGATCAGGATGTTCTTGGCATTCCGGGCGAACTAGTACTCAGTTCTGAAAATGTTCAGGTTGGTTTTTGATTATGAAAACTATTTAATTTATTTATGAAACATTAAGAAAAAAATATTTATGTATTTTACTATTTTAAATTAAATTATTTAAAATTATAAGTTTAATTCCCTTACTTTCCTTTGACACACAATTTAGGTCTGGCTGCGACCCATTATGCCCATTAATAACTTGGGCTTTCACTCCTATGCAGTGGCTTTTGTGCTCCATGGAAACTACTCCCCCTGCCCCCTGTGCCCACAAACCGTTGAAATTGTCCTGAATAGCTTGGGTCTGCAAAATGTTATGGGTTACACGGTACATGTAAGCTCATAACAAAACAGATATAAAATAGCTACTAAATTTTAATATTTTAGGATCTGTTCAATATCAGTCACAATTTGGGATTATATAGAGCCAAGGATAAATTTAAAACACGCATCAATCCACATGGAGTCACATTTTACAAGTTCAAAGCAGAAGATTTTTATTGATAAGCAAATAATGTAAAATGCAATTAATAAATATTATAAAAACAAGTTTTATTTAAATGAATTAATCTCTTGACTTGCATCAAGTATACGCACTGTGTTTTTTAAAATACTTTTGATTCATCATTTCTCCCTTAGGAGTCTGGCTGGGATATTTTCTCTTCGGGGAAATTCGTGGCATTCAGTGGGAAATGCCTTGTTGGCATCTGTGAGTGGCATTTGGACTAGAGCAAATTTAGAGAGAATCATTTGCATTTTATATGCTTCATGGGTGGCTTTTATTGCCAGAACTTGTAAACATGACATTTCCATATTTATCTCCATGAGACGGCGTTCACCGCTTCCGACACTCACACGAATTTCTCGCCTTGTCGTTTCACTCCCAACTCCCCTTCCCCGTTTCACCGGTGAATTCCCCGACCCCTTGTGGGTGCACGTGTAGAAAAATGACTAGCAACAAGAAGGAGGACAACAGCCAACAGAAAAAAGGTGAACTGAACTCTGCGCTCAGCACTGAAAATGAGAACAAATTTGCATAATTTGAACACGGTAGTTATTTTTAATTTTGAATAATTTCAAGCTTTGTTGCAAATAATTTACATCGATTTATTTTGTAATTCTTCTTTCTTTTTTTTTTTTGTTACTCTCTTGGCACGTGTGTGCGCATTTTGGTTAATCCATAAATTTTGGTATTCGCAAACACTCCTCGAGAGCAGCATCGAATCCTCCTCAAACTTCTGCTCCAGTTTCTGTGCCAGTTTCTCTTACAGTTTGTCCTCCAGTTGCTCCTTTGGCTGTGTGACCGATGTACGACAACGGCGCTAAGACCATTGAGGATGCTCTTGGCTTCTGTCATGTTCTTTTATTACCCCGAAATCAATATTTATTAGAGGATAATGTCGCTCAGCTTTCAGCCAGCCCAAGGAGCAGGTGGGCTGTCATTCCTCCTCGTCCTCGTTCTTTTCCGTTTCCTTCTCCTCTCCCTCCTCTTGCTCTCCTGGCAACAACACACGGCTTTTGTGTGCTCGCTGGGATGCCTAAATTGAATATCCTCAGCTCAATTGTTCGGTTCATCCCCTGATCAAATTTGGTCAATGCCACATTTTATCAAACATTGATGCTGACAGCAGCCTCATAAATGTGCACGTCGCACTTCCAATTATTTGTTTATAATATGTAGTATGGCCATGATGACATTTTGCCAAAATTACCACAGGTTTCTAAATGTGGGGCTTTATTTAATAATATTATACGCGCTTAAAATTTAATTTTTTAAAGACCTCAAAAGTCGCTTTAGTTTTTCTCTGTTAGCCATATGTATTTCAAACATACTTGTTAAATAATAATTAGTAATCATAATCATAAGTAATTAGATTATTTTTTTTTAAAAGCTGAACTAATAATTAAATTGCGATTATTTTCGGTTTTGCCCAATTATTTAATGATTACGATTGCAAAAAATTAAAAATAATCTAAAATTATTACAATTATTCAAAAATAATCAGGAAAAATCAAAAATATTCTTTCTGATTATTTCGGATGTTTTCGAATGTTATCAGAATAAATCAAAAATAATCTAATTAATTAGTAATTCTAATCGAAATTTAACAGGTATGATTTCAAGGCACTGTAAAGCTTGATCTCAAACCTTGAGTTTAAAAACGAATACGAAAAATATTTAAATAATTTTTAATGATCTTTAAAGCAAATGAAAAACAACATTTCTTAATTAATTGAAAGATTGGGTTTTTAGTATTTAAGCTCAAAAACTATTAAAAAAAAATAATGTTTTATTGCTACATAAATCATATTTTATGATCTTATAAGAAAATGAAAAGCAACATTTTTTATTTATTTATTAATTGTAGATTGTGTTTTTAGTATTTTTTCTTAATGGTATATTTTGAAAAATATATTCTTGATTTTAGAAACCGGTCTTTATTATCAGCGTATTTGTTGTTTGTAGTTTTAGTGCCAATTAAGAAACTGACTCACCTGAAACTTCATTTCCAAAAGCTTCTCCAGTTTAAGGAAATAAGGAAAAATAAAATTTCCACTCCATTGCGAGCTGGCGGAGCATAGAGCATAGAGCATGCATTTAGAAATAGCAATTAACTTTAAACAACCATGGCCAAGCTCAACATAATTAATTCATTACAAAGCAGCCAGAAACTGGCGCTCTATTTCGTGGCCAGAAAGAAACAGAGATAGAAAGAGTAAGGGAGTGTGAGTGAGAGAGAGAGAGAGAGAGCTGCTGTCATGCCAATATAAGTAACTATCCCTTAAACGCGTGTTGCCCTTTGCGGTGCTTTCTTCATTCACCTCAGTTAATTTGTATGATGAGAATTTTCTTTATTACGGGAGAAGTCGGAGGGGTGAAAGTGGGTGAAAATGACTTGGCGCTGTGGCAATTAAAGGCTCGCCATTACGGATGCACAGGTAACAGGTAACAGGTAACAAGTAACGGGCAAAAGCCTCAACGTTGAGATATTTACGCGTGTTCTCCATTAAAGCAACATTAATTTACTTTAAGCTCACTTGCCACACCGCGGTGCACCGGCTGCCAAACAATGGAAATATTTAATGAATATTCGCCAATGCCCCCCAGCTATTGGCCGAGTGGAAGCTGCGCAATTCCGACACTTGAGACTCAAAGTAACAGCCGAGCAAGGGGCACTTATAGCCAGCGTTTACTGTGCAAAGTTTGCTTTAAAATCAAACTACTGCGACACGCAAAAGTTGCCAGTAAATTGACTTGTTTTCAATTTTAATTTAATTAATTAATTATAAATTTTTTACTTACAGTGCAATGAGAATTAGCTGTTCTATAACTTGATTTCACTCGAATTCAACAGCCTGTGGGTATTTTTTGCCTTACAGGCTCAATAAAATACATGGAAGCAGCATTAAAAATACCAGCAGACAAAAAATGATGTGGCGTTGATAAAGAGATGGCGATATCCATGACAACAATAACGATGATTTGCAACAGCAGCCATTTATCAAACATATAATTCAGAGCATACACTCGAAAAAAAATCTATCTACTCGTAAATAAACACACAGCTAAAATTGCACTTAAATTAAAAAGAGCTTTCTAATATTAAAGCAAAACTCGTAAAAATATAATAAAATTACGCCTTTAAAAAATGTTTTTAATTAAATACGCAACTCCTTCGGATCATAAGAAACATTTCCAAATTTAATAATATATGAAAAAAAAACGTTTTGGAAATATTCGTAGTGACTATATAATTCACTGTTGAAAAATTTGTGATTATTTAATGATTACGATTACAAAAAATCAGAAATAATCTAAAATTTTTACAGTTATTCAAAAACAATCAGAAAAACTAAAAAATAATCTTTCTAATTATTTCGAATTATTTTTGATTTTTTTTTATTGTTTTGGCTACTTTGATTGTGAATAAGAAAAAATCAAAAATTATAAGAATACTCAAATTAATAATAATTGTTGATTAGTTTTGTTTTTTCTGATTATTTTTGAATAATTGTAATAATTTTAGATTATTAGTTAGACTATTTATTATTTAGATTATTTAACAGGTATGATTAAGAGAAACCTCTATTTTTTCTCTCTTTATTATAGAAAATTGGACCAACATTTAATGCAATTTTTTAAGTGCTTAGAAAAAAATATTTAAAAATAAAAATAGAAATTCGGGACAAGCCGTCTTGACCTCTTCTTTTTATTTAATTTGTCTGCAAAAATCAACGAGCTAATTACGAGTTTATAGTGAGTTTTTTTTAAGTGTAGAACTTTGCCAGGCGAATATCTGCGAGGAAGCAGTCGTAATTAAAGCAAACAACACGGAGAAATAAATAAGCCAACACACACCCACACACCCACAGCCACACACACACATACTGACACACTTGCTAGTTTCCTAGATAGTTGAGAGCAAAAAAAAATGGCATACAAGAATGATACGAGAGCGTCCATCGCGTCCGTTTGTTGGCTCGGCATTCAGACTTCAAAACGAAGCGAACCGAAACGAAAGAAAGCTACATTGTCAGCACTTTTGGCCAGAGACCAGAAAACAGAGACTAGATAGAGATGGAGAGAGAGAGAGAGAGAGAAAGGAGAGATGAAGAGTCCAATGGCCAAGCGAAGCAGAAGCAAAACGGAGCACGGTGCGTATAAGCAATTAAGTATAATAAAGCAAAGCAGATGACAACACTAAAACAGAAACTGAAACAGACTGAGAAACGGACAGAGAAACGGACAAGAGAAATACAGCCGTAAAGCATTCACATTGGAAATTGTGTAGGAAACTTGCTCGAATGCCTCTGTGAACTTTGACTTTGTGACACCAAATAAAAAGTCTGTGTGCATTTCAGAAGCCAATTCAAAAGGATGTCTCTCTATCTCTCTCTTCCTGTTTGTCTCTTTCATGCGCAGAGTATGTCCAAAGTTGTATTCTCAAACAACACTTAATTGGCGTTGCTGACAGTGCTCAACATGGATTTACATTGTAAATTTTACAATGAAGTTCAATATGCTTCTGATATAATTAATTGGCAGAAATCAATTGTCAGCTTATTTACAAATATTTAATTAAATCTTAGTTACAAAAAAACATTTTCTCTGCTTTATGATATTTTTAAATATTTACGTGCTTTAAAGCTTTGAAATACATATTAAAATGTAATTTAAAAATATTTTTTAAATTTGTGAAACATTTCAAAAAACTTATTTTAAATATTTAACTTTAATCTTGATTTGAAAGAGTGTTTAACGAATCTTGATTTGTCTAAAATTCGTTGCAAGTTTTAGGGAAAACAATTTGTTATAAACTTTTTAGCTTTATAACAACAATGTCCTTAATGATTCTCAGTTCACGAGAGTTTTGTGTTTTTTTTCCCTGGAATTGATACTTGTCAGCAACATATCGAATGAATATCGCCCTTTAAAAGTCCTTAAGTTAAGTTTTTTCAGAAGTCAATCGAGCAGAAGCTCAGGGGTTGAGTGTTTTTTTTGTACCTTGCGGGACACGGGCGGAAGGCGTGGCAGGGGGCGGTCTCTTGTGGAGAGCATCAACAGATGCGCCCCTCTCAGCGCCACCCAGCAGCTCATTACATGTGCGAGAGCTTTGAAAATCGAAACTGTTGGTCCATTGTTCAAGGTTTTGTCTGAACATTTTGGCATTTGCCGAGTAAAGTCGCAACGCGGGGAGTCACACGGACACGGACACGGACAGCCATACAATACATACTCAAAGCAGTGGTCATTTAATTACAGTTTCAGTTAATGGCAATTGAAACTACATATAATATACATATGTGGCACCTATTTGAGAAGTACTTAAATTTCAGCAACTATTACAATTTATTACGTGTTTATGTGTGTGGTGGCATAGTGTGGGGGCGCACTGTACAAACAAGCATTTGTTGTTCAACTCTATTATTATTTGAATTGGGCGGTCATGCATGTGCAGCTAAGTCAACCAAAACCATTGCACGCTCAAAGCACAACACAGTGCAACATGCGGCATGCAACATTGTCGCTCGACCGAAAAATAACAAATGCCACAAAAAAAAAGAAGTGATAACAAAATAAACAGAAGAAGAACTACTCTCATACTCGAATTTCTGTCTACAAATTTTTCTTTTTAATTCACACGTTAGTTGCTTTATTCTTAAAAATATTTAAACGCAAAAAAAATATTACTTCTAAAAATAAAAGAAAAATTAAGAAACCGAAAAAATATACATAATGCCACTTTTTGAATGAAAAGGGGGAAGAATGGGTTAAAAAAGTAATTTTTAGCAATTTTCAAAAAAACAAAAAAAATATTTTCGAAGAGATTTTTGAACATTTTTTTTGTTTAAGCCCGAGAAAAAAAGCTTCAATAGTAGACTTTTACAAAAATTCTGAATATTTGAAGGGTATTTGATGGGTTGAGTAAAGTTGTGTATCGTTCAAACGGGTTTAAAATAACCTTTCCATTGATGCCAAATCAACGGAATTTGATCTTCATGTAATAACTGTCGTTTCTATTATATTTTCCTTAGCTGATTTCTATTTAGAATGAAATGAGTGCATTCTCTTGTCCAAGCAATTGCTTGACAGACTGTAGCTGCTGTATAAAACGAGAATGAAGTCTCAAATCTAGACAAGAAACGTGCAAGTATTTATTTGCAATACATAAGTGTTTAAGGCCCAAAGGTCAAAGTGTGTGGTGAAATCCTCAGGGGACTTGCGAGGTCATCAGACTGCCAAGAAAGTGAATTCGGCATTTGGAATCTCGGAAAATGCTGCGGCTCATCAGGCAGCCGCCGTCTGTGGAATTTGTGAAACTGTTTGCCAATCCAAAGCAGGACAAAACAAGGAAGAGAGAAGTGAAGGGTAGAGAAAGCAAATAGAAGGGCATGGCAGACATCTGCTTTTAGATCAAAGGGTCAACTCGAGGGTGATTTATTTATACCCAAACGCTGTGTGGCCATAGCCAAATTAGGTTTAAAGCTCTGACAGCTGTTAACGCTTCGTTTGCCCCTTCTTTGCCTGTCCCACAGAAGGGCTTTAGCTGTCTTGCCAAATGCCCATTTTTTAGCCAATTTAGTCTACTCGTGTATAAACAAAAATAAATGCTCGTATGTAGATGGCGAGTGTAAATAACAAAAGAGTTTGATAGTATATTGATTTATGTATTTATCAAAATTCTATAAATATATCAAATTATTGAGCTGTAAAAATTGTTTTCTTAATTTTAGTTTTAAGTCTTGTTTATTTATTTTAAATAATGTAATAAATAATGTAATAAATAAATAAAATATAATTTCTTATTTAATATATAATCTGTTGCGCGATATTTTCTGTGTAGATAATAAACAAATGACTTAGGCGTAGATGTATTTATTGTTAATGTTAATATTTTTTATAGACGGTAAATAAATACTTAAATTAAACTGATGCACTTTAATGCCGTGCTTAGTTTATAAACAATTTATTATACTTATCTACTCGAATGATCAGTGCAAAATTGCATAATGGAAACAGAGCAGTTGCCACATTGCCACAGGCGACAACTTGTCCAAAAAGTTTGTTCAACTTTTGCTAAAAAATGTATTGAGATAGCGTTTTATAGCCACCGCAAAACACAGATGCCGATAATGGGGACACAAAAGTTGAACATTTTAGCAAATAGGTAAACTGATTTATTCGAAAGTAAGCAGACATCATGGCAAAAGGGACAAATGAAATTCGAGCAGCAGCCAAACTTGAATTGGGGTCAAGAAAAAGTTCAAGTATAAGTTGGCCAATTGGTATAAGTCGACTAAAATGTTATTAGCCACTTCAACTTGGCCCACTGGCCATCATCTTGGACCATCGAATCCGTTACGCCAGATACCGTTAGGTCAGTCGACTCGGGTCAGTCGACAGGACAACAACAGGACATTCAATACTCTTTCAGTGCACAATGTGAGTCTTGGATAAACAAAGAAAAGTCAAGTTGCCTTCGTTTGCTGCCAAGAAGATGATACGCAATGTTCCACCTGCCCGAGAGCAGATACATGTATCCAAAACTGATACACCTTTCTGTTCTCAATCCTCTTCTGTTGTGTTCTGTTTTGTTCGGTTCTGCTCTGTTCTGTTCCATCCAATCAACAGCAACTGCCGCTCAAAATTCAAGTTGGCAGAAAGACGAAAACGAAAACTAGTAAGAAAATCCATCGGTGAACGAACCCAACTATGAGAGACTCTGTACCTATTACTCAAAATAAATGTTTATTTATTTAAAAATGTATTGAAGTTTTTACGTATAAGAATTAAACCTCAAAATTATATATAGCTTTAAAATGTCCCTTCTTATTAATTTTTAACTTTTCGTAAAAAAATATTGAAATTCTTAGGATGCTCACACTGATAAAAGAATAGTTAAAACTTCAATTTTTTGTCTCAAACTACATTTTTTCGACGTAAGAAATTGGTAAAAAGTAAAAAAGTAAAAAGTATCAATCAGGGACCGTAAATAATAATTATTTTTATTCTTTTAACTACAAAAATCACATACTTCTTATGGATTTTTATTTTTTTTGCTCAAAATAAAACTCAACAGTAACTTACGGCTTTTGGGTTAAATTTTTTACCAATATTATTTGTTATTCTTTTTTTTTCTACAAATTTTTCTAATAAAAATTAAATAGTTTATTCATTATATATTTTAAGTGATAATTAATTTTTCTCTCAAAATTCTAAATACACCTTTATTTTTTGTTATGCACAGGGTCTAACCAGAAACGACAGACAGGTCGAGTCAATCGAAGGATGCTTCAAAACGAGTGAAAATCCCCCACTCATGTGAGAGTGCTTAAACACTGCCAAATTAAAGTTTCGAACAGTTTCAGTTTCAGTTTCAGGCAAATGAAATGAAGAGACTGTTGAATAAGAGCCTTCTATGTACATCCTTCTGCCTTGTTCCCCTCCCCGCAGCTGTTAACAATAGTTCTCATTTAGATGCGGCAAGTGCTTGAGTTCAGTGAGACTTACGAGGCGGAAAATGAACAAGAGCTACCAATTCAATTGAGGAGCAGCTGACTCAACCGACTGACTAGCTGTGGGGTCAAAAGGCCGTCCAAGAAGACTGAAAATGTGGCACTGGAAACGTGGCAACGTTGCTCACTGACCAACCAGATGGCAACAAGCAATTCGCACTTAGATCTGCCAGCCAACGGAAGGAATTCCACTTTGTACAATTTAATTTTGTACTAAATTAAGCAAAGCACTAGTTAAATCAGTCCTTACTCCAAAATTTGTGCAAATGTTTATCCGCCCAACGTCCATTTCCCAATTCACAGTGGGTGCTTTTTGGAATCCTTCTTGTCTCTTTCTTCCCCTCACTTTCAATCTCCTTTTCACTATCTCAAATTTACCACATTAACTGGATTCTGTAGAACATTCCGAGACACATCATTCGAGAGTCTAGGCTTTTGTCTTAATCAGCTACAAAAAAGATAACAATAAATACTCATACGCCGCGAGAAATTAAGCAATAATTGGAATTAAAGACTTATCGACAACTAGCGGAAATCGGAAGGGATTGGAGTAGGGGACGGGTTACAGTTACCACAGACCCCAATGTTGTTGATCTAAATAATTTTTTGTGATTCTCTCGACTGTTGACCACAAGCCAACCAACAACTGGCAGACACAAAAGCAGAGCTCGTTTTCAATTGACCCATATATTGATGCTGACTCGGCCTTTCCACTTAAAAAAATACATACTAACACAAAATCTAAAAAAAATGTCTAAGGATTTGGCATTTATTTTCTTAGTTGTAATACATATGCTGGAAAAATCTAGAAGTCCCATTGACTTCAATTATTATATACACTACTGTTCAAAATAATAGGTACACTCTTTTTTTTACTATACAAGCTATTGTAAGTCAAGTCTTCACAGTCAAAAAAATATATTTGGAAAGGTCGTTTAAATTCCGTTTGAAAACTTTCCTTAACCCATTAAATATTTCGAATTTATGTATGTACTTTTGAAATCTTTTTTCTCGATTTTTTACAAAAAATGTTTTAAACAATTTTAGGAGTGACTGCAAATTTTTAATAATATTTTTAAATCTGCTTAAAAGGCACTTACTGTATGAAAATGAAGAATAAGTGCCTTTTAAGCAATTTTTAAAATATTATAAGAAATACAAAATTTTTTATTGGAATCAAAACATTTTTTGTACAAAATCGAGAAAAAAGTTGTAACTCATTTGAATAATTTATTATTTTAATGTTTGTTTTCTAAAATAACTACTTTCTAAAACTCTTTTTTTAAACAGCATTTTTTTAAAATTGCAATCCTTGAAGAAAGTTTTTTTAAATTTATTTAAAATCACAATAATATTTTAAAAAGTTTGAGTCGTCAAATCACCTTATGTCTAAGACAAAATTGGCATGTTTTCTATATATCAGAAATGTTTTCAAAAATATAAATTTTATGTGCAATATTTTCTATAATTCAGAAAAGTATTTTATGTAAATTAAAAACTTCTCAAGCTATTATTATAAAATGAAGTGAAATTCCTTCAATGAGGTAATATTTTTTTCTGAGTGTAGAGACAAATATATATGTGTGTGTGTGTGTGTGTGTTTGCCTTCGTTTGCATTTAATTAACGCCTCAGAGAGGCTGGACTCGCTTGGCTGGGCGACAGAGCGACTTCCCAGTATCGTCCCGTTGCAGGCGCAATTACAGGCAAGTGGCTTTTGATTTTCGCCTTGCGAGCTCCGTTAACCACAGCATCTTAAGTACTCCAGGAGTTGAGTAGCCCAGCCATCCAGTAGTTGTCCATAAGTCCAACACCCTGTGGTACTTTTTGCTTATTCGCTCAACGTTCACTCACCGTCCAACTCTATTGTGATTCCTGTGCATTGTACGAGTCTATTTTGTCTATTGCCATTTTCTCTCTCCGTTTCTTCCTTCCTTATTCTGTTTTGCCATCTCCTTTAAACAGCTTCAATTTCGTAGTTTATTCGCGGATAATTGCTGGGCAGCACCGTAAACCGATGCCAAAAGGGGAGAGCTGAAATTGTAGGGGAAATACTTGTAGTTACATACAACTTACTTACTTATTTGTGCTCGTTTTTTCCAAGGTATGTTTTTTGTTCGTAAAATGTTTTTACTCTAAATCCTTAGGGAGCTGCTTTGAGAGCGAGCCTGCCCGCCCAGCCATTCCCTGTAATTGCTTGTCCAACAAATTAATGCGATTATTTTTACGTGGCGAAAATAATCCGTCTGTAAGCTCATTTGACAATTTTACGCGCATTCGCAGCGCAATGCGATTCCACGTCAAGTTCATTCGATTCCACGGAGCAAAGTTATAGAGATGAGTCTCCTTTCGCTCTCCCTTCCCTCTTTCCCTGTCCCGACTTTCCAATGTCCCACTGCTCTTTTTTTTTGCTGTCAGTTCGCATCGAGAACAACATATAATTTATCTTTAAGCCGGCGTGAAAAACTTGTGCTTTAAAATGCTCCTTGATTCAAGCATCACTTAATTAAGTGTGTCGATGGCGGAGGACGACTAATGTTCTATTGGTTAGTGTTTGGTTTATATAAATAAATAAAACTCTTTTAATATACCTTACATTATAATATTTAATTATTGTTAAATATTATCCAAGAAAAAAGTTCGAGCTAGGGAGACTTAATGTTATAGAATTTTTTTTTTTAGTTTTTTAAAAGAAACTAAAAGTGCATTCATTCATGAATACATTTCAAATTGTAAACTTTTTTTGTTGTTTACAACCAAAACAGATTTCAGTTTGTTCAAGACCTGTCAATATTCTCAAAAATTGGATTCTTTATTCTTTTGCTGTATTCAGAAGAAGTTCCCGACTTAAATGACATCATAATTAATTTTCCATTTTTTAATATAATGAAAACTGTTTTTGCTGAGATACCATATTTTTCAGCAACTTCAATTTATTTGTCCTACTTACAAATTCCTTAACTAATAAGTTTGAATATTTCTTTAAACATTTTTAAACATTTTAAAACAATGCGAGAAGTACATTTCGAACATCTTTCCCAAAGCTAATTCACCAGCTTATGTAATTGTTGATGCAATTTTCTACCATATTGCATCTCCATATGTAAATGTACATCAATATAACATATCCAAACGAGCCAGAAACAAAAGCATTTAACAGGAACGAAAAAAATTCAAACTTTATTGGAGATTTTCCCGAAAAATTCGACTTACAGAAGCATGGGCTAATATTTTTGTTCGAGTTACGGAGAAATTCGACTTATGGAAGTTCGAGTTACGGAAGCAGATTTGTATGAAGTTTGCTCAGTAAACGCTATTGCCACTCGATTTGGTTCGAGTTAGAGAAAATTCGAGTTAGAGAAGTTCGAGTTACGGAAGTTCGACTGTAATTAAATTTTAAATCTTTTTGCGCCTTCCTCTTTCAATCTTTATAATTTTCTTTTTAATAACACATGTATTTTTATATCTTCTTCAATTCTTTATTTAATGAAATAAATGAAAGTAAATGACCATTATTTTGGCCGTATCATCATATGAATAGTTTTATAACTATAGTAACCGCCACGCCAACGACTCCAAGCCGCGCCACGAGCTTGCTCAGCAAACCCGTATTCCCCACCAAAATACAGTCCATTAAGATTACTGTAATCATAAATTCCAACAATTAAAAATAATTCAAAGCAAATTTGGATATGTTACCTATAGTAATCGTTGTGCGTGTTCTTGTACCACCAGGCACCAGTAAATGTGACAGCTTCATTGAATGTTGCATTGCCATTATTCCGATCGTAGGTTGAGAACTTAGCACCCTGATGGTATCTGAGTGAATCTCCAGCTGTACCTGAATAACTTCCCAAAACATTAAGGCCATACAAATTGGCCATGTTGCCAATGGCGAATTGACTGTATCTGGCAAAACGCGTTTGACCTTCAAAGTCCTCTAGGTGAACGTAGAGTTCGTGTGGCCTTGATACGGTCAGAGTGTTCAGTCTATTCAGACCAATGAAGAAGCTCTTATCCAAGTCACCGAATCCTTCCTGATATGTTGACCAGTCTCTATAGAAATTGACGGAGGCATCGACTCGTCGTTGAATGACCAACCAGGGTGATCCAGTCAGACCAACGTCACAATAAACCCACATGAGTTGTCCACTCACTTTGATCTGAACGATGGCATTCTTTTTGAGCTTGGCCGATGAACAGGAATCAGGATAGTTTTTGAAGGTCTCAACGCCAGAGTCCAACTCGGCCAAGGCGACAGCCAGCCAGAAGACTGACAAAAGAATAAAGACTAGTGTCTTCATTATCGACCTCTGTTACGAATAAAAAACTGATTATGGTTTGTTCCTTATATAGTACCCAGCTCGAAAATTATCTTTAGTTGATAAGTTCGTTTGTTAGTTATTGACTGTTTAACTACCTTGTGAATTATTGATCATTGACAGTTTAACTACTTTGTGAATTAGTCAATATATTGTCTGTTTCTTTAGAATTACTAATCAATTAGATAATTTTTGGAAATAATCGTAGTGACTATATCATTCACTGTGGTGAAATTTGTACTTATATATAATGATTACGATTACAAAAAATAATAAATAATCTAGAATTATTACAATTATCTAAAAATAATCAGAAAAAATCAAAAATATTCTTTATGATTATTTCGGATTATTTTTTATTTTTCCTAATTATTTTGGCTACTTTGATTGTGAAAATTAAAAATAATTAAATGTTTACTAAATAGTCATAAATAATCAGAAATAATCAAAAACAATCTGAAATAATCAGAAAAATTTCAAATATACAACGAATACTCAAAAAGATTATTTTCAGGGACCGTAACGATTATACATAGTTTTAAAAATATAAATTATGAATAAAAAGTTATTTTTTGATTTTTATCAAAAAAATGAAATAAATGAAAACTCTTATTTTTCGATCTAAATAAAAAAATTATAAAATAATAATTAAATTTCAATTTTAATTTAAAAATTATAATTTAACTCTTATTTTCAATTTTTATTTTAGCAATTGAAAATAAAAGTTATTTTTCAATTTTTATTATAAAAGTTGAAAATAAGAATTATTCTCCAATTTTTATTATAAAAGTTAAAAATAAAAATTGACTGTAAATGTTTTTTGAATTGGAAGACGTATTTCCAACAGTGACGTGTACATGTAGTGTATATACAAAGTCATAGCCAAGGAGAGTCGGAGCAACGTTACCCTCCCACCCCTCACCACCCCTTGTGAATGAAATACACCTTCCGGTTCAAAAGAAATTTGCACTCAATTTTTATTTTTCAACTTTTATAAAAAAAGTTGAAGAATAATTCTTACTTTTAACTTTTATAATAAAAATTGAAAAAAAATTTGTATTTTCAATTTATATAATAAAAATTGAAAAATAACTTTTATTTTCAATTGCTTAAATAAAAATTGAAAAATAATTTTTATTTTCCATTTTTATTATAAAAATTTAAAATTATATTTATTTCTAATTTTTATGATAAAAATTTAAAAATAACTTTTATTCTATAATTTTTAGATAAAAATTGGAAATAAAAGTTTATCCAGTTTCTCATAACTCTTATTTGCGGTCCCTGATTATTTTTGATTTTTTCAGACTATTTTTCTGACTAAATTGTAAAAGTTTTAGATTTTTTTTTATTTTTAGTAATCGCAATCATTAAATAATTGGGCAAAATTGAAAATAATCGTAATTTAATCATTAGTTCGACTTTAAAAAAAAAATTTAATTTCTAATGATTATGATTACTTATTATTATTCAACAGGTATAGTCTAATCTAAACATTCAATCAGCCTTGTAAATTAGACTATATAGTAACTTGTTTTGCGCAGTGCCGATTGGAATGGAGTGGTTTTTTGTCCCTAGATTTTTACCTCTTAAAGAGGTTTTTAATTATTAGGATTCACACGTGAACAAATAGTTTGGAATTGCCTCAGGCAATTGTATTGCAAGTTAACACTGAGAGTATGCAAATATTGACTCTGACTAACTCGCTAATTCACATACATATAGTACATACTCGTATTCATATGCGAGGACTATTCAGCGCGTGCAATCCTTTTGAGCCTAGACAAACAGCCGCGGGTAAGTCGGTGGCCAATGTTGGGAATTAACGTTGAATGAACTCAAGTGTCTCTCCGTCCTAGAATCACTTGGTCCCTTGTTGTTTGCAGTTCCGTTAAGAACAGGATCCCAGCCCAGGTCCCAAAGTGTCCTTTGAGCTTCAGGCAGTTGAAATGTGCTTTGGCAACCGTGTCAGACAACGAGAAGGAGCATTTTTCGCTATTAATTTGTATAAAAGCAAACATCAGAGATTGACAAGTATACGGAAATACGAATATTCGAGATGATGTGACTGATATACGGGGAGACAGGGACGGAAACGAAGAGTTGAGAGGCGAAGACGGATAATGATTGAGGGAACCAATCCCATGTGCGAAATCAAACAGCCGAGCACATCAAAATACTCGTGTATTCGCATATGCACATACATAATTGACGTTGAATTTGAATTCACTTTAATCTTTCCAGAGATTTGTTTCTTAAATTTGTCCAGAGTTACTTAGCGAGTGCTTCCAACTCGAATTTCGTCATGAATCATTTACATTTATGCAACAGAATGAAGTTTACTTTGCTAGGACTTTGCTTTTGTTCCTAGGCTTCTACTGCAGTGCATACGGCATGTTATAAAGTTCTTTTGACAATGTAAAAAATTCTCATGTTTTAATTTTTAAACTTCAAATAACTATCATTGTTACATTAATTTATTCTTATTTTATTATAGTTGATTAATACAATTTAAAGGAAAAGTTAAAACTAATATTAATATTTTATGTAGAATTATTGAAATATATTTGCTTCTCTTTTTTAAATTTGTAAATTTTTTTGGATTTCAAAATTTAATTAAAATAAATAATATCACTGCGGACGGCAGTCCGCGCTAGTGACGAAAGCAGCACGAAGGGTGCGAAGTCAACATTATTAATGCAACATTAACATAATATTTATATAAAATTTTAAATTTAAAGGACAAAACCAAATGTTGCAAGTGGATGTTATTTGTCAAAAGACGTACTTGATAGACTGTGTGTGCTCTTATGTATGCATATTTTATACCTACTGCAGGTCTCGTTATATTTATTTTAAGCTGGCCTACACATATCCGTTGACTTCAGCGAAGTCATATAAATCAAAGAAGGGCCAACGACAGAAATTCGTTATTCATTAATAACATAAATGCAGCCATGAGTTTTCCCTTCCCCCTGGAATGTCGCCCCTCCCCTGCCCCTCATCATCTACGCCCATGACTTCACTACCATTTGATTTGTCTTTTGGGCCTCCGTTGAATTCGTTCGCGGTTTTTGATCAACGTCATCATTTCTCGTTTGGATGATTAATTGAATGAAATTCAATATTCACAATTGAATTGAAAGCTCCGCTGTTGGCAGCTGGCAGTTTTCTCTGCTGCTTCTCCTCAGTCCTCAGTCCTCAGTCGCCATTGTTCGCGGCTTTCGCAATGTCCCGAATCCGATTAACTTTATCTCTCATCCCCCTTTTGTAAATTGTTGTTGTTGCTCAGTTGCCTGTGACTGACTCCAAGGGAGCCACGCGAAAGGATTTAAAAACTCACATTTTTCGCATGTATTTTTAAACATACATCCGACGGAAATGTGTTCGTTATACCCCACAAATTTATAGAAATCACTTTCTATTAAACTTTTGAGTTCGGTACACGATAAAGCCATATTCTCAACTCGACCTCGGGGGGCCTGAGGTAGGCTGTGAGGGATTCGATTGGATTAATTTCTCGACCGAATGAGCTTTTGTTCACTCACAAAGTTGGCAAAACAATTGGTAAATCAATTTACTTGCAACTGATGTGTTCAGTTCATCCAACTTAATTTCTATCAACATGTGCCATGACTGGTAATCACAACACATTCGTCAGCCTGTAATTCGTGTGTCTTCTCTCTGTTTTTGTGTTTTCCTTACATCAAATATACAGATATACTAGCTTATGGTACAGTATGATATACAATTTGTGTTTCAGTTGGTTAAATATGTTAATGTAGTTTTTATTATGTTAGTCAAGATTACGAAATGTGTTTCTAAGCTGTGTAAAAATTTTAGCCTTCTAGCTTTTACCGTTTGGTAACCGTGTTAATTTTTCTGAGTGAATCAAGTGGACTAAAAATTAATAGGTACAAGATTGTGTTTTTTTAAGATAGTCCAGAAAACTTAAAATACTTTTAAGTTGTGTAAAAATGTCAGCCTTCTAGCTCTTACCGTTTGGGCTCACTGTTGATTGCTGTGAGACAGTTAAACAGTGCTATCAAATCAGAACAATGAGTTTTTATATATCCGTTTATATATCCATTTATTCATCAAGCGTCTACATAAATGTTGGACTAAAATTTAAAATTTTACTCATAATTTTACAACATCAATACAGCCATAAATAAAATACGATGGCTATGTATACGCACTGTTGGCTGGACTGTGAAACATGCCAGACAGCAGCCAAATGATTGGCAATTCGGTAATGATTGCTTCATTGAATTCCGTTGGCAACGAAGAGAAGCGCAACAGGACTCGGGACGAAGGACTAAGGACATGGAGGAACAGAACAAACATTTGCATGCACAATAAATCAAAACGATGCAATAACTTTTTCGATTATACATATATTTAAACGGTGCTCAGCCATATGGAAAACCATTGGGCCAAAGAGCTGTAAAAATTGTTCAAACAACTTGTTAGCTGACTCGACGCGACGACGACGTTGCCAAAGACTTTTACCAATCTTCATGTTCTATATGATTTCAAATTCAAAGGAATTAACTAAAAATGTACAACATGCTTTTCGCTTGTTGCCGAGTGCAATTTATAGGAGGTAAGACTTAAAGTCAAAACCAAACCAAAATTGAACAGCTCAATCGCAAATCAGTTTCCGGCTTGCCTACATTATCCCTGCCCCCAATCTGCCCCCGATTCCATCCCCATTCCATCCCTTTTGGAAGTTCTCTGCCCTTTGCTTTCAGTTTTGCGCAAAGTCGTAAAATTACAACTGCGCCACTTTTGGCTTTTACGGCCCCATAAATCGAAACAAAAGTGTCGTTTAGCAATCGAAAGTGCAGAAAAAAAATAAGGGAAACCAGAAGGGCGAAATTTTGAGGCAATTTCGATCTATGTGAAGAGCTGGCAGCTGAATTGCGAGTGTCAGGATTTCAAGCTCAAGGCTCACAATTATTTCACTGTAGCAAAAAAAAAATATATGCACTTGGCCATTATGATTGCCGGGCTAAGAGAACGACACTCGGAAGTTGCAGTCCACAGTGCCACAGCTTTCGATTCGCAGATACATTTCGGATCATGGTCGAGTCTCGCATAATGAAATTAAGCCAAAGCCAAACCGCAGCACAGCCAACTGAATTGGTTTACACACCGCTCAGCCCACAGTCCACTGCCCACAATTGGGTTGGATTTTTGGGTTGGGTTGAGTAGCAGGAATTGGGGCTTTTTGGTCACAATTCCAACAACACTTAATTACTTTTGATACGTGACAATTTAATCCTTTGATGCGAGTACAGCCTAACCGAAAATCGATGCCAAAAACCCATGAGAAACAGACCCTTTAATAAATACCCATTAATTCCTGGTACAATCAAGAAAATATCTCGGCCTCTCTTTGTAAAATGTTGCAATTGTTAAGCAAATAAATTTCATTACAGTTTAAATTGAAATTCGATTGAAATAAATTTATTAACTTTTTGAATATTTATAGAGAGTTTTTGGGAACTGGCAATAGAATAGAATAAAGAGCACAAAATTACATTTACAATTCTGTTTTATGTTTTCAGTTTTCATTGAGGCTGAATTCGATTCATCGTAATCCTGTAAGTTCAACCAACTCGGGATAAATATTTAAACGCAAAGCTTTGAGATTATCCTTAAATAATAAAAGCACAAATTAAGTAATTCATAGTGCTAATGATTTAATTGGTAATCAATTTTATTGCATACTTATTAGCATTAAAATTAAATGATTCACTTAAGCAGTATCCACTAGGATATACCCTGTAATTATATTTTAAGTGTCCCTTTTTTGTTGTTTACCAACACCGCAACGCATTTAATGTAAATTCACACTTGAAGTGTATGCTCCTGCTGTTGGTCTGGCATCCTTTTCCCTTCCTCCTTTTCTGGCCAAGCAAAATCACAATGACGAAGGTCGTCTCTATATATGTACAGACGGGTCTTTTCGTTTAATCACTGCGCTATTATTAATCATTCAATTGTATTCCCAAGGCAATTATGTTAATGCGCAGCACATTTTTAATTAACCGAAACACACACTGGCACACACACACATTATAAAACCACACACACTGGCAGCCACTGTGGGTTAATGTGTTTATGGTTGTGTGAGGTGATTGAGGAACAGGCGGCATATGGTATCCCCATATACCATACATATGCACATTAGGGCGGGTCAATTTTTTTTCGCAAAAATCGTCCACCAGAATCGTAATCTACGATGAATTCTAAGATATTTTCACGAAGAAACTATATGTCTAAAATGAATTCCTAGCCTCCGCTGAGAAGCATGAAGATTTGAGATTAAGGAATTTTAAGGTATTTTGAGGTATTTAAGGTATTAAAAAAAAAATAAAACATTTTTCCATAATCTTGAGCCCTATTCTGATTCATCTTTTTGCAACAAATTTTATAAATAATTTTGTTTTTTAATCAACCAAACAATTTTTTTTTAATTCGCTGAAATTAGCCGAGGAGTCCATAAAATATGGCTTTTTTAGAAAATTAGAGGCAAAAGTCTGTAACTTTCTAACAAAGTGAGATATCGGCCTGAAATTTGAAATACATATTCTTGACATTTAAAAACAAATTTTAACAACAAAACATGAGTGGGCGTGGCATCAGAAGGGGCGTTTACTAATGGTCAAACACTATAAATCGAGTTTTCAATATTAAAAAATCTATCAAAAAATTAACAAGAAATGTAAAACAATACATTTTTATTTTTACTATTTAAAAAAAAAATTATAAATTTCTTAAGTGTATAATTTTTTTAACATTTTTAATATTTTTGCTTTATTTTGAGATTTATAACAAATGTCTTAAAGGAATAGAATAACAAAATATCTTAAAGAAAAAATAGCAGTTGTCAGTTTTTAAAGTCTTTCTTAGACTCGATTTGAGGATACTTGGAACGACTTTCGAGAGTCACTGACATCACATCATCTCGATTCTGCGGCATTACGCGTCGTGTGACATGCGTTAACAACTGCACACATCGTTCGGTTCCCTGGATGTGCGATGGAATTGCTGGATCTGACATTGGTATTTCTGCAGAATTTATGTACTCCAACAAGTGTTCGTGTGGGATGCTTTCAGTAAATGGCGGTTCAAATAATATGTCGTCATTATCCAAGTCAACTAAATTCGTATAGTCTGTGCAATTGAAATTAATTCGGTTTTTCTTATATGATCTGAGCTTTGTTGGGTCATATAGTTTCTCGCGATAATACAAAATTTTTTTAATAGCTCTTTCGCGGACGAATTTTCTTTCATCAAAAAGCATTGCCAATAAAATATTCTCTGTATGGGCGAAAAATGCATTGTTTTGGATTGTTTTGTTCACTATTTCTTGTAGACTTAGTGGTAAGAATTGCGTTGACTGAATAAAATTAAATAAAAGTTTACTACCATACACCACTGAGCTATAATATTTAACACTGAAATACATACAGTTGCGGTCAAAAAATAGTAGTGCCTGCAATGAACTTACAAAAGCTCAAAATTTAAAGACTTTTAATTTATCCAAATTTTTTATTTAATTTTTTTAAGATACGTTATTATATTGTAAATCCATCTGAGAAATCAAAGATAGTGAACAGTTATTATTTTTCGAGTTAAGAATTTTTTTCTTGCAATAGCCTGAAAATGGGCGGTCAAAATAATAGTAGTGATGAACATATTCCAAAATTTTAATGATGAAAACGATCCAAAACCCCTTTTTTTATTTAAAAGGTTAGATATGTGAAATGCACTTAATAATAAACAAATTTAGTAATTTGTTGTGAAGCCTTTATCTTGAATTACCGCCTTACAACGACGGATCATGGCTTTTACATCGTTCTGTTTGTATTGAGCTCCAGGCGCTCCTAGCGATCTTCCAAAGATGAATATTATTTGTTGGTTGATGCTTGGCAATATTCTTCTTCATATCGGACCACAAATTTTCAATGGAATTCAGATCGGGGGACCGTGGTGACCACTCCACTACATTAATTTTTTTCTATGCGAACCATTCTTTCGAAGATTTGCTGATATGCCTTGGGGCTATATCCTGTTGGAACCTCCAAATTATCGGCATATCATCTGAAAAATACGGTAGCATAGTGTCCTGCAGAATTTTCACTTGTTCGTGCCTTTCCATTATGGTTATGATCCATATGGGTTGGACCCAATAATGTGAAAATGCGCCCAGGTTATTATTCTCATTCTACAATGTTTGATAGTCCTGCAGGTGAATCTGGGCTGATATTCGGACTTTAACGGATACCTTACATGTTGTCGAGATCCTCGACCAGTAATAAAAATAATTTTGGACACATCCGACCACTAGAGGTTTCTTTATTTCTCTAGGGTCAATTCAGATGATCCTTAGCAAATCGAAATCGCTTTTGGGCAGGTATTTTTTTCAATAACGGAATTTTTCACGGGCTTCTTTCTGCCAGATTATTATTTCGCAAACATCTAAGAATGTTTTACACACTTTGGTCCATACCAAAGTCCTTTTTTTAAGTGCTGCAGGAGCAAAAGGGTCGCGTTTCAAAAACCTCACTACTTTTGTCACTTGTCTTTTGGACATGGATCGAGGTCTTCCACATTTATCCTATTTTGGCGACTACTTAATGGCGTTTCTGATTATGGTTGGCAATCATCTAATCAAATTTTTCCACTTCCTTAAACGTTATCCTTTTTGAAATAAATTTTTTATAGGAGCACGCTTTTCTGGAGTGCAATGCTTGCCACGCCCCATTGTAACAACTCTAAGCAAAATATTTTTTATACAATTTATAGAAAATTATCAAATAACAATTATAAATATCAAATCAAGTGCCTTTCCTTCTTAATATCCTTTTTTCCACTTTTAATGCATTCACTACTATTATTTTGACCGCCCATTTTTCAGACTATTACAAGAAAAAAATTCCTAAGTCGAAAAATAATAACTGTTCACTATCTTTGATTTCTCAGATGGATTTACAATATAATAACGTATCTTAAAAAAATTAAATAAAAAATTTGGATAAATTAAAAGTCTTTAAATTTTGAGCTTTTGTAAGTTCATTGCAGGCACTACTATTTTTTTGACCGCAGCTGTAGGTATGTAAGCTTTCATGATAAAATTAGCCATAATTTTTAAATTTGTCGAAGGTGAACTACTTGCGACATAAAGACGCAAAATTCTACTGGCTTTTGTTAACCAGCGAGAATGAACAATTTGTCCTGGTTTCATGTTGGCAAGACTTTCTGGACACAATCCTTCCGATACAGCTTTAGCTATTCGATAAAGGTATAATACGTCAGTCGAAAGTCTATTCTCATCACTTTTATCCATGGTTGGAGGCATGTTTCCCAATGAAATGGGTTCAAATTGAGGTATAGCCTAAAATAAAATGTTTGTTATAATTTGAAGATGTTGAATTAAAATTTTGTGTTTACCGGAAGTTGTTCACAGGTCTCAAGTAACTTCGTCAAAGAGCCACTAGCTGTACGTGGTCCACTAGTTGTTGAATTTTCCAACGCATTGAACAAATGTCGAAGTGGAAGTTCGTTAAAATGCAGTAGGCAAACAAACCAATGTAATGGTTTGTTCAACAAAACTTCAAACTTTCGAATTATTCCATTCTCAACTCCAGTATTGGTGGGTTCTCCATCGCAGCAAACTCCTATCAAGCTAGTTAGCGTTAAATTTTTTTCCTTGAAGAACTGGCCTAGCTGGATCTGTTTCGTATTGGAGTCCTCAGCATTTACTTTAATGTGACCCAACAGCTTGCTTTGTGGTTCCTTAAGAATCACAATATGAGACTCCTTTTCTACTCTGGGATGATATATTCCATATATTTCTTTCCGTGTCAGAGCATCATTTTTTCTGCCATCAAAGGAAAAAGCTATTAAAGCTGAATCGTTCTGCTGCGCACGTCGAACGGACTCCCTGCATTTCATTTTTTCACGTCCGACTTTCGATTTATCCATAATAACTGGCTCCCCATTTTCATCTGTATACCCAATGTCTTTAAATAGTGCTGTAGCCAAACAGGAAGCAACTCTATCTGAAATGCCGAATCGATCACACATCATAGCAAAGTTAATAGCATCGTATCTTTTTGAGTACGGTCCCCTTTTGCTTAAATTTGAATCCATTGCAGCTGGTATTGCAAACTCGATTTCACATTCGACATTTATGTGTGAAGATTCGGGTCTATATGAAGGATCAAAGCTATATGGCAATTGGCTTGACTCTTGATCGAGTATATTTTGCACGCATTCGGGAATTGTATTCCTTCTGCTGGTGTGTTGGTCAATCATAAAATTTTTTAGATGGTCAGGGATTAATCCACAGGAGCATGGCACTGTCTTTTTGCAAGTGCACTTAGCAATATAAAATAACTCCTTCAAAGTTGTCTCAAATTCTGTAAAGGTATTTGTTCTTCCAATGTTTTTTGCCTCTTTATGGTACTTTTGGAGAAATGTATTAAGCTTTTTTACGATGCTCTTTTTATTTATTAGCTTAATATTCGTATTTTCCCAGATTTGAATTATTTTATTTGCTATAATCGGCGTAAGGCTTGCATATGAGTGCTGCTTTTTTGTTTCCAGTTTCTTACGATCACTCACGTAAAAATAATATTTTAGTACATCCCGATAAGTTGGCAAATTCAATTCCGAAAATTCACTTGGTATGCCAATGATATTTGTGATCTGCATTGTATTAAAGCTTGATGTCGACATCATTAAAACGCTATCCATTTCCGAATTGGAAGAGTCAATTGACATTGCTGATGATGCCATAACTTTATATTATTTAATTTTACAAGATTTCGATTAAAGATATAATCACACGTTTCTTTGTTGAAAGTCAAATACTAAGTGAACCAAATGTATTATAACTCGTTTAGAACTGATAATAATCTAGAACTTTATCTACCGTTAAGTAGTGTTCAGTGGCGTAGATAGCTATTTTCGAGAATGGGATAACTTTCCAATAGGAATTGATGCGCTTAATCGCCCCCCCTCCCCTATCTACGCTACTGTTGTTGGTTGACAATTTTTACTGCAAACTTATTTTCAATAAAAGAAACTGTTAAATGAATATTGGAAGCATTCTTATCTCTCTTAAGCTTATCTTTAAAAAGTTTCAAAATTAGTGTAAGAAAATAACGTAATACAGTCGAACTTTCCTAACTCAATTCACCATTAACCAAAGAAAAGGTTCGAGTTATAAAGATATTCGACTTATAGAGCCATTTTTCTTAAGTTTATTAATTTTACTGCCACTCATTTAGCTTGAGTTAAAGAGAAATTCGAGTTATAGAAGTTCGAGTTATGGAAGTTCAACTGTATTTATTTTGATTAAATCAAATTAGTAAACGCCCCTTTGATGCCACGCCCACTCATATTTTGTTGTCAAAATTTGTTTTCAAATGTCAAGAATATGTATTTCAAATTTCAGGCCGATATCTCACTTTGTTAGAAAGTTACAGACTTTTGCCTCTAATTTTCTAAAAAAGCCATATTTTATGGACTCCTCGGCTAATTTCAGCGAATTAAAAAAAAATTGTTTGGTTGATTAAAAAACAAAATTATTTATAAAATTTGTTGCAAAAAGATGAATCAGAATAGGGCTCAAGATTATGGAAAAATGTTTTATTTTTTTTTTAATACCTTAAATACCTCAAAATACCTTAAAATTCCTTAATCTCAAATCTTCATGCTTCTCAGCGGAGGCTAGGAATTCATTTTAGACATATAGTTTCTTCGTGAAAATATCTTAGAATTCATCGTAGATTACGATTCTGGTGGACGATTACTACGTTTTTTTCGGCCCGAACAAATTCACCCGCCCTAATGCACATACTTACGTATGGCAAGCAAATTAGGTGCTTCAGGGTCCATTGTTCTAGTTTGACTTTCACAATGGAAACAATGCCGTCACAGAAATAAATTCGCTGTCAATAAAATTTCTGAAATTTATCAATTTATATTCAAATTTGAATTACTTTTCATAGGCACAAAAAAAAGTCGACTAAATAAGTATTTTGATTCGACACATGGTTCACCTCATTAACAATAAAGTGATTATGTTTATTTGTTCTAAAAATAACAAGTATATGGAATCTATAATTTTGTTAAGCAATCTTACTTAAGATCATACCTGTTAAATAATGATTTGTAATCATAATCATTATTAATTAGATTATTTTTGTTTAAAAGTCGAACTAATGATTAAATTACGATTATTTTCAGTGTTGCCCAATTATTTAATGTTTACGATAACAAAAAATCAAAAATAATCCAAAATTATTACAACTATTAAAAAATAATCAGAAAAAATCAAAAATTATCAAAAATAATCTCTTTGAGTATTCGGATTATTTTTGATTTTTTTTCCGATTATTTCTGATTATTTTTGATAATTTCTGATTATGAATATTTAGTAAAAATCAAATTATTTACTATTATTAAGTAGCCAAAATAATCAGAAAAATCAAAAATAATCCGAAATAATCAGAAAGATTATTTTTAAACATTTTTTAATTTTTTTTTTGATTATTTTTGAATAGTTGTAATAATTTTAGATTATTTCTGACTTTGTGTAATCGTAATCATTAAATAATCACAAATTTTTCAACAGTGCATAGTCACTACGATTATTTCCAAAAATAATCTAATTGATTAGTAATTCTAATCAAAATTAAACAGGTATGCTTAAGATATGATCTCTTTTATTTTTTAATCAAAGTCTCAAATATTTGTTTAATCAGGGCTGTTTAAAAGCACTTTGATCATAAAATTTCCATAACTTTATCTAAAGAAAGTACTTAAACGTAGATTATAAACTTGTAAAAAAATAAATTTGCTAAACACTGAGACAACAAGTACTTATACATATATTCAAAATAATATGGTATATACAGGGGGGCGTGGCGTGAATTGAGTATTCAAATGTGGAAATAATAATTCTGCCGTATCAGCGTCAACTTTTTAAGCGTATTTCCCATAAAAGAGCAAACTTTTCACATAAAAGGTACAGGCCACAACACACTTAAGTATACACTCGTATCCGCACACACACACACACACACTCCCGCCCACATTTATATGTACGCATTTACATATTTGTGAAAACATAATTGTCTGAGAGTCTGAGAGTTGGCAAAGACTTGCAATGCCCGAGTTCTTGTCAAGATATTTTTCAGAGAGACTGTGTGTGTGTGTGCTGTAAGTAAATTTTCAAATGCAAATGAATTCCCTTGTCAAATTAATTCTATCCTCCCTTTCCAACTTCCACTTTCACTCTGATTCTCACTAACCACTCTGTATTTGCGAGCATAATTATGCAAGGACTGTCTGTCTGTCTGTCTGTCTTTCAGTCTGTTTGCCAGTCGGTCAGCTCATTGCATCGCTTCAAAACTAATTCAGATAAATAATTGTTTATTTTGTAATTGGACGTTGATAATTAAAACTATGAAACTTAACTAGCTGCGGAAAATATCAAAAGTTAGATCCAAATTCTCTGATGTATTTGACATGTTAATTAATTCGCTAGATTTGATCCTAATTACCCCAACAGAGTGTGGAAACTCTCGTATCTGCAATTGATAAATCACAAAATCTCATTAAAAACTGTGAATATATCAATATTATTTTGATTGTGCTTCCAACCAAGCCACTGTGGTTGGGATAACCAAAATTTTTGGCATAAAGTTAATGAATTTGATATTTATAGCATGTATAACATTCAGAAAATATGTAGTACTTGTTTAGCCACATCGAATTATTTTTAGGTGTTTTTAATATATTTTTAATTGACCGTTATTAAATAATATTAAACTCAAATTCAATAATAATATTCGCACATTTTTAATAAGATATCTTATAGAATTTATTTGGCTTCAAAAATCAAAAAAATTTAAAACAATTGAAAAACAATTATTCTATAGTCAATTTAGGACTTGAACACAAACCATAGGTTATTTTTTCTTAAGTTTCAGTTTAAGTAAAGTATCTAAAAAATGAAGTGTATCTAAAATATATATGCCGTTTAATGAAATAGGCACTCCCGATCAAAAAGTATTTCAATTCAATTTTTTTTTATTTGTATGATAAAAGTTGAAAATAACTCTTACTTTTCAACTTTTAAATACAAGTTGAAAGGTAACTCTTATTTATAATTTGTATTATAAAAAGTTAAAATAAGAGTTATTTTTCAACCTTTTTATAAAAATCCAGATATAACTCTTTTTTGCATAAAACTTATGAGAGTAACGATCCCTGAAAAAAAAAAAAAAAACTAAAATATAAATATTTTTTACACAAAAATTTGGCACTGTGTCTCAGAATTGGGCTATTCGGACCAGTGTGCAAGGCATGGACCGGGAAAGGAGGCTGGGGAGGGTAGGGGATTGGGAGGACTGGGCACCGTAACGCATAATGCGAATCAAAGTTCACAAGTTTTCATCCCCAGCTCTCTGTGGAAGTACGGAAACTTGCACCGGCTGTACCGGACATGTATGCAAAATACGTTTGCATCTAAATTGTAGGAACAGGTGGTGCTGCTGGTGCTGTAGTTGGTGCAGATAGTACAGGTGTTGGTGGTACGAATCCTCCTACTCCTGTCCCCCCCCCAATCCGCCCCACACCGGGTTGTTCAACTTATAGGACAATCGATTTTCGATTATCGTTTGGGAGCGTTCAAGGAGTAGCTGCAATTGAAAACTGATTGTAAATACGGAACAAGACCCAAAGTTCCTCGACGTCTTCCACCTCACTCACAGCTAACAACAACAACAGGCGGAGAGCACAACAAACTGACCGGGAAATCACGCTTGGATGGGCAACCAACAATTCTTTGCCTGCTTCTGTCGAGATAAAGGGTACTTGAGCACCCTTTCCTTACCTCTTTCCTTCCTTTACCTTTACCTGTAAGCTGCTAAGTGCAACACTTGCAAAATACACACAGAGAAGAAGAACGTTTGAATGCATTTGATACTTTTATTTATGCGTCAAAGTTGCTCCGTCTCTGCACACACAAATTATATATTCCTAATGCATTTACAATGTGTGTTCAAGGGGGCGGTCGATGACAGACGGAGGCGTGGCGGGGGCATGCCAGAGGCCACAAAGGTCGACAATTGGCCAAACAGAAAATCAGCAAACGTTTGCATATCATTCTCGGATATTGAAAAATATATAAACAGGCAAATTAAATTTTAGCTTACAACGCACGTGACTCACATACAAAGTGAAACAAATTGAAATTCCGGGTACAAAAACTGCTTTACTATTGAGCTAACATATTTATGTATTTTTAAGGTATGCACATTGCTTGCCTTTTAGATTGATTTTGTATCTAAATTTTGTTAGTTTACGGAATTTGGAATTTTTTCAAAAATGAAAAAGTGCTCGTTTGAAGCGCCCTTAAATATTTTCCAAAATTTAAATTTTTTTTCTATATTTGACGTATTTTTAAAAGTAAACTCTGATAATATTGTCGAACCTCCACCAATTCTAATGACCAATGTCTCTTTGATTATTGTTTGTTTTATAAATTTATTGTTTTATAAATTTATACTTTATTTAAATTTTGTTTGATAAGAAAAATTAAATTTTTTCCAAAAGTGGCTTTTTTTCAATACCTAACATATTTAAAAAAAAAAACGATATCTCATAAATTTGTCAAATTTTATTAAATTATGATTACTTATTTCTCTTTTTATCATTTTTTGACCCCTCAACTGATTTTGCAACTAAATTTGTCAAATTTTATTAAATTATGATTACTTATTTCTCTTTTTATCATTTTTTGACCCCTCAACTGATTTTGCAACTAAATTTTGTACATTTTAGCAATTACAAAATTTGCAAATTTTGCCACATTTTTATACTAATGGTCTAGACTTTTCCATCAGCAGTAATCATAATTTACAATGGTAACAGGATGCATAAATGAAGTTTCTATTGAGAAGGCAGTTAGTAAAAACTGAGGACAAGAAGGCAATTTATTCTTATAGCTTACATGGAATGCACACATTGAGAATAAATTACAGTTTGTAACGCTTCTGGAGAATGATATTATGCGTTAGAAATGGCGAAGGGAGAAGGGAAAGTGACTGGAAGGCTTCTTGTTGGTCTGGCGTTTTCGCTTGGCATCCTTTATTTACGCGCTGTTTGAAAATCACAAGCGCTGTCATTGTCGTTGTCGTTGTGGCTTGCATTTTAATTGCACTTCTTTGGGACGGCGGCGAGGACACTTGCGCCATTTTAATGAGACAAAGTCGGTGAGCATACGCCGCGTATACGCAATAGTGCGTCAGGCTTTGAAAATATCCTTGCCGCTGGCAAGTTTAGCTCCGGGCCTGGCTCAGCATCTCCGCCATGGCTGCGCTTTGTGACCTGTTTGTGTCAAATGCAAATCGTCTGTGGTCTTAGTATCCTTCTTTTTTTGCATTTAGTATGCAAAAGCGACGACGCCAAACCAATGATGACGGTGATGAGATGCGACCTACGCACTTTGTGCGTGCAATCCAAGCCCCAAACTAGGAGCAGATCCAAAGCGATATGCACAGCGATAGCTTGGAAAAACACAGCAGTATGTGACACACATACATAAATTGCATGACACAGATACACACATGCATCGATGCGAGTGCATCGTCGAGGAAATGCAGCTAAAACTCGATTTTTGTTGACCAGTCTAATTGATGGCCAGCCATAGCCAATTCCTTTTCTCTCTCTCTCTCTCTTTCCCTCTCTCTCTCGACTGTTGACCACATAAATTGGACAGAAAACAAACAACTGCAATTCGAATGCAAATGATTCGAAAGCAATATTCAGTGGAAAGAGCAAATATTCAGATCAATAGAAGACATTGGAATCCGAGCTCACAAATATCGCTCAACACTATAAGGTTGCATAATAGATACTGTTGAATCCATTCCATAAACTGCAAGAAATGTCATTCGCAATTATGTTTCATGATTGCTGCTGACATTTCTGACATTTTTTTTCACTTTTCCCATATGTTTTTCGATAAGCATTTTTAGTAAAACAAGCTTTCAAAGTATTTATACTCGTAATTAAAAAATATATCAAAAAAATACTTGAAAATAAATAAAAAATAAATATGTATATTCTTGATCAGCATCAACAGCCGAATCGATTCAGCCATGTCCGTCTGTCCGTCCGTCTGTGTGAGGGCCAAGATCACAGAGACTATAAAATTAAATTTGGAACACAGACCTCTATAAACCAGGCGCGGGCAGTATAGGCTCTGGGAGCTATGCGGCAGCTCCTAACTTTTTTCGGCGCCGTGAAGTCGCACACAGGCAGCCCGTCATAAAAGCAATTAGACACGCTCAACTCGCGAGCAAGCTAGCAACAACAATGCACACAGGCAGCTCGAGTCGAGGCATTAGCAACAACAACGCACACAGGCAGCTCGAGTCGAGGCATTCGACGCTTCTTTTTGTACACTGAATGAAAAAATATATTAGGTATTGAGAAAGTGTAATTTTTAACTAGTTGGTTTTTTTCTTATAATTGTATTTTGTATTATTGCCTACTCAATAATTTTGTTTAGTGTATTTTTTGCTCACACATTTGGGTAGGTCGTGAAAGTAGGTAGAAACGAAAAGGGTTGTTGTTGTAGTTTTTGTTGTAGTTGTTGTTGTGGTTGTTGTTGTAGAGCTCCCGAGGTCAAATTTTGCGCCCACCGCTGCTATAAACCCCACGCAGATCAAGTTTGTTTAAAATGTTTGCCACGCCCCTTTCCACCTCCGTAAATCGCGAAAAGCCACCACACGCACAGCTTTCAAGATATTAGCTTTTTTACTAATTAACGTGAACTACTATTATAACCTATCATCCAACTAAATCGTAAAAAGATCTGACTAATAGAAAGATGGTAATGGCTGATTTAAGTTTCAAGCATTGTAAATGCCTAAAAGCATGCAATAAAAAATATTTTAAATTTATTTAAATAAGTAACGAGTATCCTAAAGTCGGGAATTATTCTAGGTTGTTACTGCTCGGAACTTTTAAGGTTTTTTACTAGCTTTTTATCAGTTGGGATTTTGTCAGCGTTTTTTTCAACATAGTAATATTGAAATTTCACAGACAATTTAGTCATTGCTCATTCGCATTGAATCATTTAATAATTATGGCATTCGGATATGCTCAGACATGAGCTTAACAAGATGTTTCCAAATCAGCCAATTAATCATTCACAACAACACACATTTGCATTTTGCGTTATTTAACTCGAATTCAATTGCAAGCATACATGTGTACAGAGTATATAAATTCATGATTTACATTGCAGACTGTACTCGCAAGAGGAATAATTACGTTATGGAATCATTTGGAGCGTAACTAGTCAGCATAGTTTAACGATATAATGAAGACGCTGCAGGAACAGCTTGTCCAACTGGGAATGAGTCTGAGAATGGGAATTGGAATTGGAATGAGAATGAGAATGAGAATGAGAAACAGTTTGAGAATGAGAATGAGATTGCTTGGCGCCACCACAATATTAATAGACATTGATGTCGTTGCCCGAACGCACTCAATTTGATAACTGCGCCCCCCTTCCAAAAAGGGGCATGGCAATTGAGACGCAAGCCGCATAAATTTCGAATAATGCGAATAATTCTGGTTGCGTCTTGACGCAATTGCGAAATAAACTAATTTGTTGTAGAAATCAAGTTGGCCATAACGTTGTCCTATCCAATATTAAATCAGTTATGTTTGGCTGAACAATGATAGTCCCCCTACACACAAACACACACACACGCACACACGCACATACAATATAGACAATATAGTAATTGGCAAACCAGCAAAATGCCTTTCCCATGTTCCATAAAAATGAACAAAAATATGAGAAGTAAGTTAAAAAGTTCTTTATAAGAGTATGCAACTTGAAGATACTCTGTTTTCTTAAATACAAAATTTGAATTTGGCACGCTCAAAACATACGAAATATTATAAAAAGAGCCAAAAAAATTATTTTTGTGGAATTTGTTTTTTCTATTTTTTTAACTAACATTTAATAACATTTTAATTTTTAATTTATAATGTTTTTTCTTGGATTTAATAAAATGAAATGATGATTTAATAAAATAAAATGATGATTTAAATATTATTTTCTTTAAATAATATTCAAATTAAATTATCAAAAACTTATCTCTTTTGTCAAAACAATTTTTTTAATTTATAATAATCTTATACCCCAAAATTTTTATTAAAAAATGTAACCTCAAGCTTTTTTTGGATTTAATAAAATTTATTTTCTTAAAATAATATTCAAATTAAATAATCAAAGAATAATATATCTAAAATTTTCTCTTTTGTTAAAACAATTTTTTTAATTTATAATAATGTTATAACACAAAATTTGTATTAAAAAATTTAACCTCAAGTTTTTCTTGGACTTCATAAAATAAAATGATAATTTAAATATTATTTTATTTAAATAATATTCAAATTAAATAATCAAAAAATAATATATCTATGATTTCCCTTTTGTCCAAATAATTATTTTCAGGCTTAAAATTTTGAGATGCCAGAAAAATGCTTACTCTAAACTCTGACACTTTCTGTATGTCGGACAAATAAGGCGAGGGTATTAAATGGACAAGAGTGGGCTGAGGATTAAATAGCCAATGGTACTGTCACCATACTCGTAAAAGTGGCATAGGAAAGACGAAAGTCAACTAACAACGAGCGGTTAAGCGAATCGGAAGCGACCGTCTCATCATTATGGGAGAGAAAATTGTTTTCAGAAAACGTAAATCGAGGACAAAATGACCAACTGCCTACGGCTCGCACGAACGCAACAATGGCCCAAATGTGATAGACAAACAGGGCCAAAACAAGAACACGACACACAACAAACATGCCGACGGACGAGGTGGGGAGAGGGAAGAGAGGTGGAGAGGGACATCATGACAGTGTGTTTGTTCGCTGGGGGTGTAATCGTATTTATTTTTGGTCTTTTGGGTACCAAATGCATTCGACTGAAAAATATCCTTTAAACTTGTTTCGGTCGCATGGCTGCAAAGTAAAAACATAAAAATAACTTTGAACTTTCATTAGATACAAGTTTAATTTACTTAATTCGACATTTTACCATAATTTTACGAATATATTTTATTTTTATACAGTTGCTGTAAATTATTCATACATGTCTTTTATTTAATTTCCCAAGGTGTTTGTCACTGAACGACTACAAGTTGTTTTCTTTATTTTGGAGTGAGTATTCAGATGCTTAAATTTAACATTCGCAACATTCCCGTTCAATGGCAACGCCAAAAGTTCCATTGCCCCCTTGAAACTAATTTTGCGCCAGCAACACAAAATGCATTCATTTTGACAGTTTACAGAATGTGACAATTTTTATTCATTTAATCGCCTTTGCATTCACCTCTGCCTTTGCCGTTACATTTACCGCAACTCAACGTCAGCTGCTAAGACATGTTTTCACCTGTACCAGCACACACAAACACACACCCACCAATAAAAAATACACTAAAACAAACTAGGGATGTAATAATAAATCGCATAATGTACAACTCCATTTTCGACGAAACAATTTTTAAGTACTTTAACTCAATAATTTTTTGGAAAATCTATCGAATTTTTTAAATTTATTTTTATGAAAAATTGACAACAAGAGGAATTTGTTCATTCTAGTTCATTTGCAAAATTTAGTTAAAGTTTATAGAAATAATTATTAAAATAAAATTAAATAAATGTGAATGAATTTATAGTATAAATTCAAATTAAAATGGCATTCCGCTTCCGAAATCCGATCAATTTCCTACAAAAAATAAAACTTATGACCTAAGCAGCTGATACAAAATTTGGATTTTTCGTAAATGTCGTAAAATCGACATCTTGACGTAAAAATTTATTTAAACGAATATTTAAATTTAAATGCGGAATTAATTTAAGAAAAAATCTGATAAAAATAACATCCCTCCAATTCTAAAAAAATTTACTGTCAATATTTATTTTTCAACTATTATAATAAAAATTGGAAAATAATTTTTATATTCAATTGCTGAAATAAAAATTGAAAATAAGAGTTAGATAATTTATTTAGATCAAAAAATAAGAGTTTTCATTTAATTTTTTTGATAAAAATCAACTACTAACTTTTGATTAATAATTTATATATTAAAAATTATAATCGCTACGGTTCCTGCCTTAAATAAAATAAAACTACTTTGAATTGTTCTTTAATCTTTGGCTCAATTTAACATAGTTGACAATAAATAAAGCAAATGTTTTTCTCTCAGTGTAAATAAGTATAAGGAGAATAACCAAAGAGCTGCTGTCGCGTCTTGCGCTGAAAATTGAAAAGGCAAAGCAAAGCGATTTCATTAAAGCTTTTGAAATATTAAAGCGCATTCAATCGGCCTGTGGGCGTGTGTACAACTGTGTGTGTGTGTATAGGTATAGGTGTGTTTGTGTTTGTGCTGAATATGAGCATATGCGACAACTGTGGTAATACTATTGCCCCTCCGCCCCCCTTCCATCAACTGTTCTCCATTGTACACCTTAAATGTACTCTCAGTTCTCAGTTCTCAGTCGCACGTTTTGTTGGAGCAGTTGACGTTTGTTGTTGTTTGTCTGTTTCATTGTTTGTCCTTTTTGTGTGCGCCTTCCTTGTTACCTTTCTTGTTATTTCATTCGTTTTGTTCGTTGTCGCTGGAGCCATCTTTTATTTCATTTTGTCTCTTAAGTGTCAGAGCATGAAACGGACAATATAATTTACATTCTGTATGCAAATGTGCCATACACAAACACTCACACACACACACGCACACGCACACTGATGTGTTATCCTGGCCCATGCCATTGCATTCGGAAATGCCAAATTTACAATAAAAACCAAAAAGTTTGAATAAGTAATTTCTGCCAAGGAGCATGAAGCAAGTGCGCGAACAAGGCCAAAAACTGAACTCAATTCCTGTAGATGGTAAAAAAAAAAGAAGAACGTCAGACATCTGACTTCATTCACTTTATGAAACGAGCTGAAGTCTGTGAATAATTCATTTAAATCATTATTTATTATAATTTCATATTAAGTATATGCACAGAGCCCAGTGAAACTTTATTGCACTTCTGTTATACACTAGCAAAATGCATGAATGTGAATAAAGGGCATCTTTTAAAGTGATTTTGTTTTTTAAAATGCAAAAATTTTGCAGCTAATTTAGACTTTCATATACAGTCCCCGGCATAAGTATTTTGGCACCATTTAAAGTTAATTCTACTCATAGTTTGAACTTCATTCATGCAAAGTTTGGCACCAATGGATAGGTCATTCGAATACCTTTTGAATGACATACAATTTTTATTAACCCATTAAGTACCCGTTGAAATTTTCGAATTTTTTTAAACGTCTTATTTTTCAACTTTTTCCTCGAATTTTTAAAAACAATGTTTTGATGCAGAAAGTTATCTAAACAATTTAAATAGACTCTTCAATAGTATTTTTAATATTTTTTTTAAAATGGCGAAAAAGTCGCTTTCTGTGTGAAAATGAGGAAATGAGGAAAATACTTATGCCGGGGACTGTAGGTAAAAACAATATGTAAATGCAATATTTAGGTTGCGAATGTAAAATGTTAAAATGTAATTAAATCCGCATATACTATTTACTCAGTTGAACATGTATTATATTGATTTACACAGGACAATCAATGTAAATATATACACTCGAAGGAAAGATATTTGGAAATATTAATACTTATTTATATGTGAAATAAATAAGTAGTCCTGTAATTTTGCCTAAAAAATGGAAAAAGATCAATCTACTCTTGATTGAACATGAATTAAAGATAATTTTAATTTAAAAATTAAATTTTTTAATATTAAATAAAAAACATATTCAGTCTTAAATATTTTGCAATTAATATTTATTTATTTATTTATTTATTGTCAGGCTAAAAGCAGCCGACACAACAATTAATTTAAGAATATGACATTAAAATTAAAAAAATTATATATATTATATTAAAGTCGTAAAATAAATTTAAATTTAAATTAAAATTAAATACTCTGGGGAATCTAAAATGAAAAAGAAAATTTTTGGCCCAACATT
The DNA here is from genome assembly GCA_037043495.1 of Drosophila recens. Lineage (NCBI taxonomy): Eukaryota > Metazoa > Arthropoda > Insecta > Diptera > Drosophilidae > Drosophila > Drosophila recens. The sequence continues at coordinate 86,661 of JBAMBJ010000829.1, read as the reverse complement.
TGCTGCAAGGATTGGGGAAAACCCAGAAAAACCCAATCAGACAAAATAATAATACTTCAATATATTAAATAAAGACTTTAATTAAAATCGTGTAGGCATAAAATATTAACCGATTGCAAATTCTAAATAAATATAAAGAATAAATAAATATTGTTTTATTTTATATAAAATATATAACTATGTTCGAAGTAAAATTAAAATATTTTTACTATAATTTATTACCTTTCCTAAGTAAATGAAAACTGGTTAAATCAAATATGTATGACTGAAATTATTTTAAATATGCGTTTTTTTTCTGAGTGCATATTTTAATTGTATATATTTCAAAAGGGGCTATCATGATTTAACTGACATCAAATGGAAGCGAGTGTAACATAAACTCTGTCAATCGATCCGGAACTTATTAAGCGTCAATGAAATATTTGATATCCTGTGATTGTCCCTCAAATGAGTAAATGAATGAATGAATAATTGTGACACTGATCTACCGGAACAACATGACAAATATTTAGTAACTGTCAGTTTTCAGTTGCCAGTTTCGAGTCGAGAGTGACCAGTTGTTGTTTTTGTTAGTAGATTCAAGTTTCATTAATTTGCTTTTACGCCCAGTTTGGTTGGGGCGAGGACACAGCGTGGCATGAATCGACAGTGTCAATATTTTGGCGTCGGTTGTTGCACTGTTGCAAGTGTGCAAGTGTGTATGTGTGTAAGTGCAGGGCAACAACAACATGTTGTAATGGAAAACAAACACGCTGCGGCTGTGGTGGCAACACGGCCAACAGCAACTACTTCGGTTTTAGCCACGTTTCGCCTGCTTTGCCAGTTTAGTTGCAAAACAAAAACAAAAACAGGCAATCAGGCAAACAACAAAGCAAACCATCTGAATAGAAGACGACCACTTCTCACTTCACCAACTAACCCCACCCGACCCGACCTGATCCGATTCGAACCGAACCGAACCAACCCGATTCGACTCGGCCAACAAGCACTTCAAGCCAACGGAAAAACAAAAACTCAAAATCAAAAAACATCAATGAAAACTAATTTAAGGCAGACCGAAAATTTTATACCCTTGAGTAGTGTAGACAAATTTTGCAGGGTCGGAACTATGGAAGCTATAAGAAATACGAATATATTATAAACAGATTTGTCCAGTTATATAAGATAGTATTAAAAACATGTTCTGTCAGATTGGCTGAGATATCTTAAAGAAAAAGTGATATTCAAGGCTGATTTTCAGCCGATTGTTTCAATGGTAGCAATAAAAAATACTTGTTCTATTTTAAACAGATATGATCAAGATATATAAGGTAATACAAAAAACTTGTTCTGAGAGATTGTTTACGATATCTTAAAGAAAAATTTATACTTAAGGTTGATTTTCAACCGATCGTTCCAATGGTATCAATAAAAAATAAGTCCTAGCAACTTCATAATCTGGGAGTTTGTTTGAGATATCATCAAAAACGGGAAATTTTTGTATTCAAAAAGATTATTTTCGAGCTATCTTTCTTACTATATAGGAAGAAGCCCGATTTTAACCAAATTTTATCCGAGTATATGAGATAATTCTCTAAATCAGCGGTGGGCACGAAATCTGAATTCGGAAGCACTACAAGAAAAACAACAAACTAATGCCGATAAAGGCATAAATAAAGTTGGGAGCAGGCCCTAGCTCCCGGAGGCCATGCGTGCCCAACTCTGCTCTAAATACACAATACGAAAGCTTTGTTGAGATATCTTCAGAAACAAATACTTGCAAGCTTGACCATATTTCCGAATGATTTTTCTTAGTGCAGCTATATCAGAAAGTTTACTGATTTCAGTCAAATTTTTGAATAATATAAAAGAAACGAGCAAATGCATATTCTGTAAGATTGATCAAGATACTATCTTAAACAATCAAAAAAGTTGTTCATACTTATGGTTGATTTTCGACCTGTCATTCCTATGTCAGCTATATGATAAAGTAGACCAATTTAAAAAAATGTATAGAATAAAACCAATAGCATAATTTTGTAATTTATTTAAATATCATTATTAACAAAAAAAATTATTTATTCTAAAAATACCAACCAATTCATGTTTTATACTAAAACTTAATCAGTCATATTTGTCATATAGTCACATTTGGTGTCACAATTATGATACTCTCTCCAAGAAGGGTATACGAGCAAAGGAGGCGCCTCTGGCCAACTGGTGTGGCAACCTCTGGCAACGGCAACGACGACCGCGACCGCAGTTCTTTTTGCGGGAAAATCGACAATGCAAAAGGAAAACGCACGAGAGCTGAAAGTCTTGATTCAAAAATTGTTGTTTGCTGTTATTAGTTTCTGTGCCTTGAGACGGTTTTAATTAACGCCGCCAATGCAACTGAGTGCCAAACAGTTCAGTGAACAGCTGCCAAGTTCTCACTCTCTCCCTCTCTGTCTCTCTCTTACTCTATCTCTTTCTCTGTGTCTCTGTTGAACAGCTGAAACCTCGAGCCGACCAAATCCTTTACGCCTCCTCGCATTCTTGTGCAATTAGTGCGGCCAGCAAGGATAAGATAACCCCAAAAGTTTCATCTGACAAAGCAAAAACAATCAAGCCACAGGAATCGTCGATGAATCCAGTTTGTGGCACAGTTTCTTCTCCTCCATCCCCACCACACTTGGCAAAAGCAGACTTCTCCATCGAGAATCCTAAGAATTCATTCCATTGAGTTGTTCCACAGCTTTTACAATGAAAATCATTGCAGGAATAAATAAGTTAAAATTCATTACTCCTGATAAGTTTGTATACCTTTTAAACTTACTTAATATACTTAAGAAAAGTGTACATTTTGGGGAAAAAAGTTTATTTACTTTATAAATTTTACCATTTTTTAATTGCTTTATTTGAATTTAAACGTTTTTTTAACTATTTATTGAACATAAACTAACAGCAGTCTACAGCGGTGGCCAAAAGTAATTTGGCACCCTTTAAAGTTAGTTCTAGCCAAATTGTGAACTTGCTTCATGAAGAGTTTGGTATCATTGGAAAGGTCTTTTGAATTCCTTTCGAATGATGCAATATTCTCCTTAACCCATTAGGTACCCATTGAAATATTCAAATATTTGTAAACGTCAACTTTTTCAACTTTTTTCCTCGATTTAAAAAAAAAATGTTTTAATGCAGAAAGTTTCTTTAAACAATTTAATTAGTAACTGCAAAAAAATTTTTCAAATATCTCTTCGCTAGTATTTTTTAAAATTTTTAGAAAACGGCAAAAAAGGCACTTTTTGCATGAAAATGAGAAAAAAGTGCCTTTTTCGCCATTTTCAAAAAATTATAAAAAATAGTAGCGAAGAGATATTTGAAAAAATTTTTTGCAGTTACTAATTAAATTGTTTAAAGAAACTTTCTGCATTAAAATTTTTTCGAAAATTTCAATGGGTACCTAATGGGTTAAGAAAAGTATTGCATCATTCGAAAGGAATTCAAAAGACCTTTCCAATGATACCAAACTTTACATGAAGCAAGTTCACAATTTGGCTAGAACTAACTTTAAAGGGTGCCAAAATACTTTTGGCTAAAACTATAAGCTGAAGTAAGAATTTTAATTTATAAATAAGCTTAATAATTTGAATTGCGTTTTGCAGAAAGGAAAATTAACAAAAAAACCGGAATTAAATAAATTAATTTAAAATTTATATTTGTAATTAATAACTGTAGTATGGGATATCTCGCAGTTCTCAATGCTTTTCGAATTTCGAAAGTGTTAATTTCTTGTTTAATAAAAGTTACAGGCAATAATCATACAGGTTTCAATATTCACATTGATCTAGCAAACTTTAATCCTAAGCAGAACTTAAAGAAAATAATCATTGAAAATTGGTGCATAAGTTCAACAGATAGATGCAAATCCATATAAAATTATTATGTATTTACAATAGTTTGTTGCACAAGACGGAAAACTTTGCAATAAGTTGAAGGTAAAACATTAAAAATGAGTTTGACTTTGCATTTAAATGAAAAATGTTTTGCCCGTGGAAAAGTTGAGTTAAGTTTAAAATAAGCTGCAACTGAAAAGTAAACATTAGTTTAGAAAACTTCTCTCCCTTTATCACTCAGGCCCTGAACTTATATTTATTTATAGCTCCGCCAAGGCCACAGCCGGATACAAAACTCACTTTTTATGATGGCTGCGATTACTTCCACATTTCATATTTATTTTTGTACATATGCTTATGTACACATCACAAACATACATAGTACATACATACATATATACAAGTGGCCACTAATGTCTTGAGAATCTAAAGTGTTTACATTTAATTCGCTTAAATGCACAACATGTTTACTTAAAACAAGTCCCACTTTCTCCCATATACGAAAGTGTTTAGTACTCGTATTTGTACAACCAGAAGCACTTTTCATCCCCGGTACTTCAGACTTACTTAGTGGCTCGAGAAAATTGTGGTTTTCCTCAGTGCTTAAAAACAATCACGTTTCCATTGAGAAATTTTAATTTTATAAATTTAATTGGTTGTTTGATTATTTAAGTTCTTAAAATATTAATTTCTTAATTCATTATATTGGCGCCTCTTACACATAGTTCGATAAATTAAGGCAACAGAGGACGCTTATAAATTAAAAGTCGTTGATATGTATTAAAATAAAAGGGCGACCTCTATCGACATTTTTTTTAGACTGTTTATGCCATGAAGGAGGGAAAACCAACTTACAAACTGAATAGGTTTATGTCTTAGCTACGCGTTCAATAGTTCCAACCGTTGCACAACTTGTTGAGTGTTTAAGGGCCTCTCACTAGATGGCGCTCATAGATGATCAAAAATCACTAGGTGTCGCTCATATTTAATCAACGCGCATGCGTAAACTTAAATTGTAAGTAAAATCTTTTTTTTTTTGTTTTAGTTGACTTTTACTCTTGTAAGATTTAAAGCACGAGTTTGTTTTTAAATAGAAATAACAAAATCCAACCTTTAATTCGATTGTTCAGCATAAAATGCAATATATTTTCTTAGAGCTTAAGTCTAAACATATTTCGATTAAAGTTATAAGAGATGTGAGAGTAAGTTACTTAATTATAGACCATGTCTGGCCATCGTATCTGTGATCCACTGTACATACTGAGCCACATTGGTGTAGAGACCCGGCAAACTGATCTGTCCGCAGGATGTGACGCCCATGCTGACAATGCCGAACTCCACCATGCGCAGCTTGTACTCATCCAGGTAGAGGGCGGGGGCCTGGAGGGGTCCACCCGAGTCGCCCTTGCACGAGTCCTGCAGGTCGCCGCCTCCCACACACAGCTGCGTCTCGGGCACTTCGCGGCGATAGGCGCGGGAGCACGCGGATCGGGGCTGAATCGGGACATTCGCCTGCAGCAGGACATCCGACGAGGATCCGTTCTCGGTGGTGCCCCAACCAGTGACAAAATAGTTGGACAGCGATTCCGCCTGCTGCTTCAGCTCATCCGTGATGGGCAGACAAATGGGCTTGACGTGCTCTACAAAGAGTGGAAGCTATTAAACGGAGTTATTAAGCTAATTACAAAATAACTCACTCTCGAAGGTAACGCTCGAATTCAGACGCAACAGGGCGATGTCATTGGAAATGCGCTTGGAATCGTATTTCTCATGAATCAGGAACTTCTCGATGCCCACATCCTTCACTGGAGGCGCGCACTTCTCCTTGCGTCCCTGCTGCCTGCAATCCCGCTCCGTAGATATGCGATGCTCTCCCAATCGAATCTCGTACCTAAAATAAAGTTTTTTGAATAAGAGATCATGTATTAAAAATAAAATAAATTTAAAGAAACCAAAATTTGTGTAAAAATAACTAATCAAAATAAAAGAAAATTACAAAAAAAGCATTCCAAATACAAAAAATTGATTGAAAGCCGAAATTTGAATAGTTTAATAATATTAAAAATCGGGTGAATGTCATAACGCCAATGCTTAAAATTATTTTTATAATACTCGTAAGTGAGGATTGGAGGAAGCTAATTCTCTAAAGCTTAACATACATTTTTTGTATTGTATAACGGGTCACAACTAAAATTCTGGACAAATTTCAAAAGTCCACCAAAAATTTATTTTTGATTAATACCTATTGAGCTTATTTTTTTTATAAAGGTAACAATAATATAAGTTTGTTTTATTTAATGTACTTTATCAAAAGGTGCTTTGTCGGCCACAGTTGGTGTGGAACTTCTGTCTCTGGGAACAAATTTAATATTATTGTTCACCATGAATGACTGATTTTTTTTTATTAATTTTTGCACATCCACCTGCATTGAGTTCTTACTAGCTGGATTTGCGTCTCAGTGCAACCTGGTGACCGCATACGGTGTGATCATACGAATTTTCGGACCGCTTTAGCTTGTCTTATTCCATTTTTATTGTTAAAAGCAGTCTATAGCTTTTAAATGTTATTTGTAGTCATAATTGTTGATTTTCTTCCCGAGCCAGACTGCCTTACTATTTTCAAACTGCTGAGAATTAAATATAAACTGCTTTTTGCCACGCCCTCCGCCATAAAATGGGCACAGGTGTAAGTTTTTCCCTGCTGTTTGTGATCTTGGTAAAAGCGTACAATACGTTTTCGCAGCTGTTGCTGTTTTGACGGCAATTTGAAGTCTAATATAGTGCACATAATTTTTTGGAATTATTTGGTAAAAAGATCATGGAATAGCTGATTTAATTACCAAATACCATCGTCATACGACAACAAGGCCTGCCTAAGCAGCAGGCAGTCGAAATCTGTCCAGAATTTTAGTTGTGACCGTAAATGCATTTTTAATAGTGTCATAAAGCCCACAAGCGCCCGAGGGCCTAATGACACAAAAACCATAAAAAATATACTTATTACATTTTTTGCTGAATAATCGAACAAACGGTTAGAATTTTGAACTATCTATTTAAAAGCAAACTCATGCTTTAAATTGAAAAAAAAGTAAAAGACAAATAAAAGCAAAAAATTTTACCTATAACTTAAATTTACGCATGCGAGCGACACCTAGTGATTTTTGATCATCTATGAGCGCCATCTAGTGAGAGGCCCTTAAACACTCAACAAGTTGTGCAACGGTTGGAAACTACTGAACGCGTAACTAAGACATACGCCTATTCAGTTTGTAAGTTGGTTTTCCCTCCTTCATGGCATAAACAGTCTAAAAAAAATGTCGATAGAGGTCGTTCTTTTTTTTAATACATATTAACGACTTTTGAATTTATTAGCGTCCTCTGTTGGCTTAATTTATCGCACTATGGGTAAGAGGCGCCAATATTCAAAATTCTCATGTTGTAGTTAATCTAACGAATTATAACGCCCTCGGGCGCTATGGCACATTGAGAGTGGGCGATATGACCCTTTTGACACGCTATGACACTGGGCGTTATGACACGCACCCTCAAAAATCACGCGATTTAATGAATCGCAATATCTTAATTTTGTCCTACAATTTATTTTTCCTAATTTTAATTCCCAACTTACTTTTGTCCGAATATTTGTCTTCTAATTAAAAGTTTTTAAATTTTGTGTGCATTATTTTTTGTCACCCTTTAATACTACTAGTGTTACTTTTCAAATTAACATGTCTTTATTTATTAACATTTGTCAATTCGGCTTTTCCCTAATTTGGCCTACACAGACTTTCTTCCTAATTACGAGTTTTTTAGTTTTGCATTCCTGAAAATATTATTTCACTTTTTCCAAATGTTTGCCCTCAACATTTTTTCTCCTAATTTGAATGTCCTTACAAAATTTTTTCTAACACCATTAGCCAAGTTTCCTAGCTTTGTGCCCTATCTTTTATTTTCTAACACACATTATGTTGTATACTCACAGTTGATCCTCGAGTCCATACACGCAATGGGCGGCCGTCAGGATATAACCTAAAAAGAACTATCAGCGGAAGTACAAATAAATAGATAGGAAGTGAGCTTACGATTTGAGATGAGAGTGCCGCCGCAGAGGAAACGAGATTCGCCCAGGCTTTGGTATCGCAACAGGGCCATCCAAGGCCTGGAAGACAGCTGAACTTCATATCCGTTGGCCACACGCTGATTGAGAATCGTTCCACAGGTGAAGTTGGGACTTTTAAAGATCTCCATGACCTTGGAGTTGTGTTGAATCTGATTGTTGGCACAGCAAAAGTGTCGCTACATTTTGAGAGGGGGGAAATCCATGAGATGCATTTGGAATTTATTAATTCGCTGGGGGGGATTTTTACCACATTGTTGAACTCGCCACAAGCGGCCTTTTGTAAATAACTGGCATATGGCGGCGACAGTTTCTCTCCCGATTTTTGGGCCAACAAAAGTTGCTGCTCAATATCGGAGCAGGAGGAGAATGGCATACACTGACCGCTATCTCCATTTGGGGTATTGCAATCATCGGCGTAGGCTACGCGTAAGTTAACGTCAATGTAACCAATTAATATACAGTGCAAAAACAACAGCAACAATAACAACAAAGAACGAGTCATGGGAACAACGTTTCTAACTCACCAGCCTGTGCCGATCTAGCGCCAGCCACAACTAGACAGAGGAACGCAACGAGGAAGCGGCAACGAGGCATCTTGCGATCGATCTTGACTTGAAACGTTTTTAAGGCCCGACTCGATAACCAGAACTATCTCAACTGGTGCTCCAAACGCAACTGCGAGAACTGCGCTCCAAACACTCACTTTATACGAGTATACCCATGCGAATACACTCAACTGGACTCGACTCAACTCAACTCGACTCGACTCGACTCGACTCGACTTGAGACTGATTCAGATTCAGATTCAGTTTCACATTTCAATTCTCAGCTCATCTCGCTCGCATTGTTCTTTGGTTTTTACCACTTTTAAGTGGCTGAGAATATGTTCTCAAGTGTTTAACTTTCTTTGCATTTAAATTCCATAATTGGTAATAATTCATCGGTACGAGTAATTTATCAAATATTATTTAAGTGTCGCTTATGATTCAACTCTTTCAGCATTTGTTTACACATAAAAAGCAGAAGAGAATCTTAAAATCTCAATCTGAATTCAGCGTCTCTCAGCTTAAGTCAGCGCTCTGTAGAAAACTGTCAAGCTAAGACTATCAAGCTGAAGTTAAAATACCCTACAAAGTACGCGTCAAATGGTTGAACTTGAAAAAAAATTTCCAAAGGCATAGTAAATTTACTTAAAAAATAAATCAGTAAATGCAAATGATCTCAATATTTCTTTTTTTTTTAACTTGTTAAATAACAAGCATTCATGACTTCAAAATATTTATAGAGAATTTTAATTAATAAAATGTAAAACACATTTATTAATCATATGTCATAGAATATATTTTTTATGAAATTTATTAATGTATAAAGTTTAACATTATTTAATAATTTTGTTAAAATTTTCAGCCAAATTTGTTGACTGCGAAAAATGAAGTCTTTGTGGAACTGCCCTTTATTTCTTTATCAAAACAATTATATGACATACTATAAATAATTTTGATTGTCATATTTTATCATATAATTTTATATATTACTCATACGTCATGTTAAGCAATTGCAGGAAATTGATTTAGTTGCTTGAGAGATACATTTAAGTGCCTAAAATACAGATAAGTTATTTAAATCAGGGTTTGCAAAAACTACTCCGTAGCAGCAAAAGTTCTACAAATGTTGCTACGCTCTCTCATAACTAGTGTAGCATTTTCAAACCCTGATGTAAATATTCTCTAATTTAAACCCAGTTTCTATCCGTCAAAGATAACACTCTGTAGAGAAGACAGTTATAGTTCGAATACCCCACATTCCAAATGATTTGATAAATATGCGTGATTAATTTTATTTATTTATAGTTTATTTTGTTTATAACATTCGTGAATAGCCCACATTTGCTTATCAGAAATATTTCGCATATAACTCATACGTCATGTTCATGACTTCGAAAGTACTTAAATATTAATCTAAATAAAAAAGATATTTAACCAGAAAAACACATACCCAACTTTAGAGTGCAAGTAGCTGAATTTAATTATTAAAAAAAATTATCGCGTATGCTGGAAACTCGTTCTTATCATAACAGTACGCCCATGGAACCACGGCTCCTCGATTTCACAGCACACAATTCAAAGGCGACACACAATTGAAATAATAACCATTATTTTGTTTATTTTATTGTGAACAATTGTAAAATTAATCTATCTCTGGCATTTAGAGGTATCTATAAGTATTATCTACTCATGTGATAAATTAAAATTGACTTTTGTAACAATATAAATTAAAACAAGGCTATTTAATGGCTATGTAATAAATATCAGACATGGATCAACAACAAACATAATAATTACTATAGTCATATATACATAAATACATATGCATATGTATGTGTATATACGCTATGCTCTCGTATGTGAATTAAATTAGAACTTAAGCTGTTAACTTTTAGTTTAGTTTAGTTTTAATTATTAAGGTCAACGGCTGCTCTTGGATATAACTTTCATTTAAGGGTTGGGCAGTATCTCTCCGAACTGCTGTCTATGTTTGCCAATGGTTTATTTGCGGTCGGTGTGGGTTGAATTATTTAAACGATTTCTTCGTTTTCTTCTATATATATCGAACGAAAGGGAAATATAGCAAGAGATCAATATCAATCAATTGTTTAACTTAAAATTGTACTTTAGAGGAGATTTAAAATCATATTTCAATCGGGCAAGTGTCGCGCTTAGTGCCGCATTCAGTTGGTTAGTAACACTAGCATCGATAAATATATATAGATAGATAGTTGGATAAAAAGAGCGGGAGATAGTTTAAGCAATAGATGAATGAGAGGCAGATAGAGGGAAATTAATACCAGCAAGCCAATTTAACTTAGTTTACATTCAACAATTAATAGGAAAAACCAATAACAAAGCATAGTAGGGAAACAATAGTTGCGAGTTACGATTTAGATGGGAATACAAAGTCATTATCGATCACATAACAATTAACATGATAATTTATACAGATATTAAACTAAATGAACATATCGATCGAAAGTACGTAGAACTTTACATCGCACACGTCGTGTTTCGTCATTAACGTCAGATCTATGACTAACAATTAGTTTTTGAGCAATTCCATCAATTAGAGCTGGGAATGCCCAATGCATCTGGGTCGTCAGATCTTGACAACGTGGCGATCGAATCATAAGAATACATATGTATATATAGAATATAGATAGCATAAACCGTTGCAGCCGTGAGAAGTAGGAGTTTGTAGGCCTATGCTTGGTTAGTGTGTGTGGTGCTGAACTGAAGGTGATCGGTGATCGGTAGTATTGGTGGTAGTTGTAGTAGCACGAACAGTGGGTTAGAATGCATATAACAAAGGTGCCATCGATCTTGAACTGAACGCTTGAATTATTTAATTGCGGCAATTAGCGGACTCTCTGCACCTATAAAATGAGAAATAGAAAAGAAAAGAATAAGGTTAATCACTTTTTTTTCCATAGAGCTTAGTGGGCACTGTATCACGGGTCTTAATGTAGGGCATGCGGGGCCAGGTCCAAGTCACGGGCATCGAGCACTCATAGTTAAAGTTGTACAACTGATCCTCCAGCCACTTGCGCTTGTCCTGCGGCTCTGGGTAAGTGGATGCCAGTCCTAAGGAAATGTTACGAAATGTTAATTAGTAATGGGAAATATCAATAACAAAAAAATGGGAATATCTTGACCAATTAGAAAAATTAACTAAGACAATTAAAAATGAAGTTAGCAAAATATTAAAAAACTGATGTTCGACATAGGCGTTTAAATATTATGAAACAATTATTTGAGAACACTCTGGGACACTTTAAAATTATTGTTATGTCATTTATGAAAATAAAAAAAAAACATTTAAAATATAATATTATGTTCAAGTTCAAAAATATTGAAATATCGAAAATATCAAGTCTTCACATAAAAAAATAAACATATTTGAAAAGGTCGTTTAAATTCCGTTTGAATGATGCAAAACTTTCCTTAACCCATTATGTACCCATTTAAAATTTCGAATTTATGTAACTGTCTACTTTTTCAACTTTTTTCCTTTACAAAAAATGTTTTGATGCAGAATTCTTCAAAAAATTCTAGAAGTGACTGCAAAAAAATTATTCAAAAATCTTCGCTTGTATTATTTTTATTTTTTTGAAAATCGCTTATTGTATAAAACTGACGAAAAAGTGCCTTTTAAGCAATTTTCAAAAAAATTTCATTCAAATAGAATTTAAACGACCTTTCCAAATATATTTTTTTTACTGTGAAGACTTGACTTACAATAGATTGTATAGTTAAAAAATGTGTGTGCTTGTTATTTTGGACACTAGTGTATATTGATATTTACCTTTATCGTAAGCACACTTGGTCACACCAATGGCAATGTTCATGGACACATCACGAATGCTCTGCAGGGGAGGATACAATGAGCCCCGCTCAATGTCAGTGGGCTCCACAAAGTTGGCCAGCTCCTGGGCGGCAATCAGGAACATATCATCGGGTATGTGATGCGTGCCCGTGCAGATGACGCCCAGACCGACGCCCGGGAAAATATAGGCATTATTGCCCTGACCCGGATAGTAAGTCTTATCGCCCACGGTAACCGGTGGGAAGGGCGAGCCAGATGAGAAGATGACGCGTGCCTGATAAGAAGAAGAATTGTTAGAGAAACTATCAAAAAATTTGTTAAAAATGGCATTCACATCTGTATTATGATAAGCCTCCTCGGCAGTGCATTCCGCCTTGCTGGTTGGATTGGAGAGAGCAAAGATTATGGGCCTGTCGTTGTTGTCCGCCATGGTGCGCAGAATCTTGGGCGTAAAGAGGCCCGCGCAGGCCGAAGCGCCAATCAGAACCTGTGGAATGAAGTTGGAGATTAAAAGGAAGCAGATCATTAGGTTCTATGCCATAATAGACTTACACTTGGCTTAATGGTCGACACAATCTGCTCGAGATCGGACATGGGCTCAATGTCCTTGGCGTAGTTGACCTTGTGACCCTCCAAGCTGCCCACCTTGCGTGATGTGGTCAACAGACCATCGATATCCACCATGAATATCCGGCTATAAGCCTCTTCGATGGGCACACCTTAATTTAATAGAAAATAAATAAGCAATCAGTATACAAATCATAGTTTCCAATAAGTAAATAAATACCTTCGGCAACCATGCCCTTGACCACGAGATCAGCAATGCCAATGGCCGCCTCGCCGGCGCCAGCGAAGAGGAAAGTGTAATCCTTGAAGGACTTGCCCGTAATGCGTTTCGAGGCATACAATCCGGCGACCGCGACGGCAGCTGTGCCCTGAATATCATCGTTGAAGGTGCAGTATGTGTTGCGGTATTTGTCCAAGAATCTAAATGCATTGTGATTGCCAAAGTCCTCGAATTGGATGAGTGTGTTCTGGCCATAGCGCTTGACAACAGCCTCCATGAATTCATCAATAAAGTCGTCATATTCGCGTCCCACAACACGCTTCTGCCGCAGACCCACATACAGTGGATCCTCGAGAAGATCAATGTTATTCGTACCGACATCCACCACAATGGGCAGACACTGATGTGGCTTAATGCCAGCCAAGGCCGTGTACAACGCCAGTTTGCCAACTGGGATGCCCATGCCGCAGGCGCCCAAATCCCCAAGGCCCAGAATACGTTCACCGTCCGTCACGCAGATCGCACGGACATTTGGTTCTGGCCAGTTCTTCATCACATCAAAGATATGGCCACGATCATTGAAGGTAACAAACAGACCATGGGGACGCCTGTAGATCAGACCGAAACGCTGGCAGGCCAGGCCAACTGTTGGCGTGTAAACAATGGGCATCAGATCCTCAATGTTCTCGGACAGAAAGCGGAAAAACAGACGCTCGTTGCGATCGTGCAGATCACTCAGATACAGATACTTGTTGAGTGGCTCCGTATACCGATTGACGGCGATCTTGCACAGCTGCAGCTGCTCCTCCTGACTCTTATAGCGTGCTGGCTGCAGGCCGTGTATGCCCAACACCTGACGCTCCTCGAGGGTAAAGGCCAAGCCCTGAGAGAATGAGAAGAACATGACAAAATAAATAGATAATAATTTTAAATAACAAAACTCTTAACTTAGAAAACTTGTAATTGGGAAATACAAAAAAACTTAATAAATTAGAACAGCGGTGGGCACACATGGGCTCCGGGAGCTAGCGGCTGCTCCCGAACTCAGATTTCGTTGAATTAGAAAACCAAAGTAAGAATAAAAATGTACATAGTAAAACTAAAATTAGAAACATAAGATTAGCAAACTAAAATGTTATTGACAAATTCGAATAAGGAACAAATCAATTGGGAATGCCAAATCGAAATTAAAATATTTTGTGTTGTTGCTGCTTAAAATAATTTTACAACATGCAAGATACAAAAACTTGTGCAATTTTAATGAAAAATAAAATTTTGATAAATTCCATGAAATTTAATTAAAAATAAGAATACTAAAATTGGAAAATTAGAAAACTTGTAATTGAGAAATAAAAAAAATTAATAAATTAGAAAACCAAAATAAGAATAAAAATGTATATAGTAAAACTAAAATTAGAAACATAAAAATAAGCAAACTATAATGTTGACAAATTCAAATAAGGAAAAAATAAATTGGGAATGCCAAACTGAAATTAAAATATTTTGTGTTGTTGCTGTTTAAAATAATTTAAGATAAGATAAAATAATGCAAGATACAAAAATTGTGCAATTTTAATGAGAAATAAAATTTGGGTAAAATTTTGTGAAATTTAATAAAAATATTTTTCCAATGAGCTTTGCGGAATGTTTTTTTTTAATTTTTTTTCTGCAATTCTGAATTTGCCAATTTTTGATTTTGTTATTTAATTCTTATTTTGGTTATTATAAGTTTTATTTTTCGGCTTTATTTTTGTTTTAGTAATTCTTGTATAAATATTCGAAATACCACTCACCTTATTCAAACGCGGATCGCGAATGTGATCGATGCCGCGCACCTGTGAGGGACAGATGATATCGCCGACAACCTCATGGTATCCACGGGCATCGCACAGCGCCAGCGCCGATGTTGCTGTTGTTGTTGGCGTTGTTGTCGCTACAGCTGCAGTTCCACTGCGGCATAATTTACCGATATTGCCACACAAGCTGCAAGAGACGGACGGAATTAAGTTTGTTATGACAATTGGAGCAATTGAGGCAGTCGCTGATCCCTCACAACATTCAGAATATATACGACATACAACATTCATGATATACGACATTCAAACGCAAAGCCAAGTCCAAGGCCAGTGTCAGCTGCTTTCTAGACCCTGTACTTAAAAAGTACAAAGGGTGCATTCAGTTTGTCGAAAGAGACCTCATAAAAGTTAACTATCATTTATCCGCCTGTTCTTAGACATTATAAGAGCTATTAAATTTGGTGCCAATACATTGAGTTTGAACACATATCAAGATCGCAGTTTAAATTCGGAATTTTTTAAGAACCAATATAAATAATTCGGGAAAAAAGGTTAAATGTGTTTGTAAAATGTAACGTAATGTATTCAAATTAAAGAAATTTAAGAATAAAATTATTTTATAATTTATAATTTAATTCCTTTCGATTCCTAGAGCTACAAGCTAACGCTTATTATTTAAGACACTAGCAACTATTATAATCTTTGATTTTAAAATAATATTAAGCTTAAACAATTTACAATTTTTAAAAATATGGAAAGAGTAACAAATTATAATTATTTAAGCTTTATTTTTTAGTTGTAAGATTTATTTTCAATTTTGTTTACAATTTTAATTTTCTATTTTTTATATTATTTTTAATTGTATCTAATTTATTTTATTTAATGTTTATATTCAAGCGTATTTTTACATTAATTGATTTTGACTACAATTTATTTTTACAGAATAAGTACAGGGTCTCTGACAATCGAGCACACTTGACTGTAGCGTGGTTTCTAGTTGTTTATCACACAGCGGGAGGTGATAAAGGCTATCGGTGTATAGGGGTCTAGGAAGCCCATTCAACTAAGCTCAACAACCGCATACATTTTTTTTTTTTTTTATTATCTATTTTTTTCACGATAAGATTCCGATTTGGAGCATGACGACAAAGCTTCGAAATGATTTTTGCATAATTGATGCTAATTGCAGCTAGGCACCTTGTGACTAATTTTTTTTTCATTGATGGAACCCATTTCCTAACAACAAATTTTGGGCTTATGGTCACATAAGTTGCCAAGTGCTATCAAAACTCGTTAATGACGCGTTCTTTATTTTGCCCCACGCGCTTGTGACGTGTTTCTACACTGCAAACACTTCTGGTTGCTAATTATCGGTGGAGTGTACAGCAGGTGGGACAGGAAAGGGAAGAACTTGGTATCGTTATCAGCGTTCGTCATTTTGTTATCGTTTGTAGCTAAAAAATTAACGCCAGAAGAGCTCACATGCTTTACATGTTGCGCATATGTAACAAATGTAGGAACGTATCTAATCACGCATACAAATGCAAATTGCGTGTGGTAAATAATTGCGTATCGCTTTCCATGTTTACACGACGTACACATGACGTGAAAGTATAAATTCTAGAGCAAATATTTTAAAATGAGTTAAACAAACAAAATATTTTTACTTTTTCATCATTGACATTGCTAAAAAGCCACTTTTTGTATGAAAATGAGGAAAAAGAGGTTTTAATAGTTAATTTTAGGATTTTCAAAAAATTAAAAAAAAACACCAGCAAAAAGATTTTTGAAAATTGTTTTTGCAATCACTCTTAGAATTGTTTGAAGAATTTTTTTGCATCAAAATATTTTTTGCAAAAAATCGAGGAAAAAGGTGAAAAATATACTTTTTTAAATTCAATATTTTTGATGGGTTAAAGAAATTTTTGAATCATAAGAACGGAATTTAAGTGAATAAAAGATAATTATAAGAAACCCGCATCAAAACATCTTTCTTATACGCAAATTTGACAAATTTATGCTGTATGAAGACATTTGTGGCACACTGTATGTAAATTGAATATAATATAAACCACAAATACTGCCCTGAAATATTTATAAATGCATTTCTTGCTAAATTAGAATATAATATGCAATTATACATATGTACGTATAAACGTAGCGTAAGCATTCATATAAAATTACTCCAATTAATATGTGTGACATCACGATATGATATCGTGAGCAAAGTTTTCTGTGTAACGGGTTATTAGTAATGTATACGTATGTATGTATAATTAAACACAATGTATGAGTCTGAGTCATAAAACTATTGCTAAAATAAAGTCAATGTACTCGGATATACAGGGTGACCAGAAATAACGGAGACAAACATTTTTAACTATAATTTTACTAAACGAGAGAAATTTAGCAAAGCAACAATTAGTAACGATAAAGTGGATCACTAGTAGTAAGATTCTCAGCCGGTTTCGAAATGGTCTCCTCCAGCTGCCATCCACAGGTCCAAACGTGATTTAAAATTGTAGGCCATGGGCCGCAGGTCCTCGGGAGACAGTCGGTTCCATTCCAAGAGCAGCGATTGCATCAGCGCCTCCAAACTTTTGTGAGGCTTAGCACAGGTCCTGGCCTCCAATATCGACCACACGCTGTAGTCCATCGGGTTGAGATCCGGCGAGTAGGGTGGCCATTCAGCAGACGAGTTGAAGTCCGGAAAATGGGTTTTGCACCAGTCTTGCGTCATTTTCGCCTTGTGAGCCGGCCAGAGTCCTGTTGAAAAGTCCAGTCCGCATCGCCGAAGTGCAGTTGGGCCCAAGGAATTACCACGGCGTCGAGAATGTCGTGGCGGTACACTTCTTGGTTTCATTTAACCCCTTGATCCACGAAAACCAGGGGTTTCTTGCCGCTGGCGCAAATGCCGCCCCAGACCATAACGGACTTCGGATTTTGGCGATGTTTGACAATGGCCGACGTACCCGAAGGTTCGGCGGACCAGATCCTGCAGTTTAGTGGTTGTGAGCCTGCTCGACGGTTACCAGCTTCTCATCCGTGAGAAGGACGCGCTCCTATCGCTGATCTGCGGCCCGACGCTTGAGTTGGTGGCATCTTTGCAGTCGCACGCGCTTGTTTTCATCCGTTAGGATCTGAAATTTTTTGAGCTTGTACGGCTTGAGTCCAAGGTGCTTCTTCGCCATTTACCAAACAGAATCACGTTTCATTCCGGTCTCACGGGCAATTTTCCTCATGGAGACCCTCGGATTTCGCATCACCCGCTTTCGAATGATTTGACGATTGGCAGAAGTATTGACGGTGCTTTTTTTTCTCTTCCCGGACGATAGCCTTCATGGTCAATCTTATTAAAGTGGCGGGTGGCCTTGGACACAGTCTACCTAGGCACCTCGAGCAAACGAACAAATTCACATTTGACGTTTTTCTTGATGAAACAGCTCTAAAATTGCACAACGTTTACTTGACATTCTGAAACCACAGGAAAATTTAACAGCAATGAATAAAAAATGTTGTGACTAGTACAAAAAAGAATGGAGAATACGATAAAATAACATTTAATTAAATCCGGTAACATACTTTTGCTTACGGACATATTAAAGTTTGTCTCCGTTTTTTCTGGTCACCCTGTACAGTCGAACTTCCCTAACTCGAACTTCCCTAACTCGAAGTTTCTCTAACTCGAACAAAACCGAGTGGCAATAGCGTTTACTAAGCAAATTTCATACAATTCTACTTCCCTAACTCGAACTTCCCTAACTCGAATTTCTCCCTAACTCGAACAAAAATATTGGCCAGTACTTCTGTAAGTCGAATTTTTCGGGAAAATTCCCAAAAAAGTTTAAATTTTTTTTCGTTTCTATTTTATGCTTTTGTTACCGGCTCGTTTTTATACTTAATATTGATGTACGTTAACATATTTTGATGGAATATGATAGAATATTGCATCAACAATTACTTAGGCTTGTGAAATTGGTATAGGAAAGATGTTCGTAATGTACTTCTTTGTCAGCGCATCAGCTCAAGATTATTTACCATGGCACCAGCACGTGTATTAAAATGTTTATCTTTTTAAGAAATTTTTAACTTATTTGTTAAGAAATTTAAAAGTTAACCAAAAAAATTAAAGTGGCTGAATAATATAGTGCCTCATCGAAAACAGTTTTTATTATAATATTAAAAATGGAAAATTAAATATGTCATTTGAATCGGGAACTGAAAAGAACGATAAAACCAATTTTTGAGAATATTGACAGGTCTTGAACAAACTGGAATTTTTTTTTTGTTGAAAATAACAAGAAAAGTTCTCTATTTGAAATGTATTTATGAATGAATAAAATTGTAGTTTCATTTAAAAAAGTAAAAAAAAAATTCCCTAACTCGAAGTCTCTCTAACTCGAACTTTTTTCTTGGATAATGGTGATTCGAGTTAGGGAAGTTCGACTGTATGTATTTATGTATTATGTCCAGATGTAGATTTTGGAATGTGGCGCAACTAACGGAAGAAAGAAGGCAAAAGAAGTCTGAAAAAAAAGAGATTGAGAGAAACATAGAAGAGAACCAGAAAAAATAAATACTTTTGAACTTGGCAACGAAATTGAAAAATAAAACAATAACAATGAAACAACAACAATAAACAAAATAATAGCACACGTTTTTGTTATTGTAGATACATATGTACATACATTCATACAGATAGATGTATTGACTTTTTTGGTTTATAAATTTAGAATTTGGCATGGGAAAAGTTACACACACACACACACATAATCGTAGACAGTGTCCATGTCCATGAACGTGAAGGTGTCTTTAATTTTCAGAGTCAAATGAAAAATGCGTTGGCGTTGAAGCTAACAAATACAGTATGTCAAGTTATTAATTTGACAAAGATTCAAATTCACATACTTGATTTTATATTCTAAGGAATCTGAAATTGAACTTTATTAAAATAAGGAAAAGGTATTTTTTGTAAAAATATAATATGCTACATTATAATTGTATCATAACAATATACTGTTTATGCATACACAGTGGCTACCAGCTTATTACACCCAGTACTTCTTTGACTATGTTTTGATCTGGTTACAATTGTTTTTCTTAAATTAAAATATAAACTAACAAATCCTTATTTAAATTTTGCTCATATCTAATTTCATATAAAAAAAAATTTGATACATAAATAAAAATTTGTTTGCATTTACAAATAGTCGGTCCAATAAGCTGTGAGCCACTGTTTGAATATAAGAGTAAGCTTGTTTGAATGTGTGTGTGTGGCGATTGTTTATGTATTGATTTTTCAGCTGTTTTTGTTTAGCTTACTTTTCTAATTATTATTTACTCATTGTTTATTTAATTACAGACAGGCGAGAAAAGCAAATTTGCACTTATGCAATGAACAATGACAAAAAGTAAATCAAAGGAAGCAGCTGTTAAAGGAACCAGAAGAGGAACAAGCGAAAACCAGAAAACTTAGGTCAATGCCAAAAACGTGTGCGAAGCGAAGCTGCCCCTTTTACTACCACCACCAAAGGGACTTAAGGAATACATGTGCATGTGTGTGTGTCTGTGTGTGTGTGCATAGTTCGTGCCAATGAAAACGAAAGCTCCACTGCTCTGCTTTGCTCTGCGCAGCCTACGATGGACAGCCGAGGCGGCTGAGCGGGGAACGACGCTGCCTTGGCGCACAACGAAGAAGAGGAAGCAAAGAGACTAGGTCACTGGCAAAAACAGCTGGGACGCCAAAAGCGTATGGGAAGAGAGAGAGATGGACAATTGAGAACTGAAAAATGAAAATTGCATAATACCCGTCAATTCGCACATGTACGAAAATAGTTGCAAGCAGCGCAGAATTCCTTTGGCAACTTGATGATGGGTCTCTTCGTCGCAATCATCTTTCAAATGATTATATACATATGTATGTATGCTCACCTGGGTCTTGAAAACATTTTGCGCTTGTGTTCCTTTAATTGCTTTTGTTACGTTAACTGTTTTGTTGTTTTATTCGTTTTTGCTTTTCTTTGACACTTATTACTAATGTATTAATACTTTTTATGGTTAACACACGACAATAACGACCAAACACCCTTAATATTTTCCCCAATAAACAAATGTGAGTATTGAACGCGCCGCGGGAAAATACAACCTCGCGAAGCTGTCGGCGAATGATGAACGAATGCCGAACACGACAACCGAATGGAAAAAACTTGCGCGGCTGTGATTTAAACCGGTGTTGGTAAACGCGCTTGGAAAGCAGAGCTGCCAGATTGAGCAATTTAAATACCGTCTACCAAACGGCTATTGCCCGACCACCACAATCTATCGACAAAAGCAGAAAAAGCTCACAAAGCGCGCAAAAAAAATAAAATTTAACAGCGACCTAAAAGGGAAAATTGCTCTCTGCTTTTTCTGAATTGTGTCATCTTCTATCTGTTTGCAAAAAATAAACACGTAACCTATGGTTTGGTTTTAAAAGTAAATTTATTTCTATTCGGATACAATTTATTTTTTAATGTGTATAACATTGTAGAACTACGGTTATAATAACTAAAATTATATTAAGAATAAGCAAACTTGATGATCCATTCCCCACATAGCTCTGCATGGAAACATTATCATCTTTTAAGTCCATATTGGAACCGGAACTTTCCGCAATAACTGATTCAAATGTGTATAAAGCTCGAAATCCATTGGCAACGAATCGATCATTGGAATAAAAGGTGACACGAAAGAAATATCTGTCCGAATGCACTTCGAAATCGGGCAGTTTCCCGCAGTGGCGACTGTACTTGCGATCGGTGGTCATAAAATTCGAGAATTCCACATAATCGCTGGCAGTTTGATGATCGCAGCTGAAAAGCCAAAAAGTGTAAGTATAAAATATAATTAGTATTACTTCAGGAAACTTACGTGCCAATGCCTTCGACATCAAAGTACGTAAATCGCAGAACTACACGCTCATCGTAGCCATAAAAGTAATAATTGCATACAACATTTTCCAGATAATATCCAGGAAAGTTGGGAGAGTGAAATAAGCCGCTAATTCGTTCACTGCTGTTGTAAATAAATGTACATTCGTCTCCTTGTTGCACGCCCGAAGTAATACCAAAGTCTGTAAAAAAAATAAATGAATGCTTGAGAATAAAAGTCACTTTCAATATTTAAAAAAAAACTCCTATAAAAACTGAAATTTAAATATAATTTTTCAAATAATATATTTAAAAAAAGTCAAGAGATTGCAAAAATTTCAAAAATGTGAATAAAGAAAATGGTATACAGGGTACTCTAAGTTGTATATATGTATATGGCCTATGCCAATAATTACTGTGCCTTACTTTTGAGAAACTTGTACTCTGCCCGAAATCCGTAATACTGCACCTTGTTGGTCATCTTTGGCGGATATTTGCCCACAAATTGCAGTTGCATCCGTTGATCGCTGGACATCAAAGGCTTGGGCAGAAAGGCGCCGCATAACAACTCTTGTGTATCGTATTTACCACGCACCTCCTCCAGCACGTGCAGCGCATCCTGTTCCACGCAGCGACTGGAGTTTTCATGTTCCGTTGGAATATTGAAATCATGAAATCTAATTTGAATTCGTTCTGGTTTTTGCGCTGCAAATTCGTAACGGCACTGCACGATAACAGATGAGTCGATATTTTTATTTATCGCAGCACTGATGAACGAGCCCAGCAGCTGATTCGATTCGAAGATGCCAGACTTGTTGACGCGCGAGTCGTACAAATGTCGGCAGTACTCTGAAAAAATAATGTTAAATAAACTTAAACATAATATGATTAAATATTTTCTAAAAATAAAAAATAAAACAATTTTGTTTCAACAAATTTATGCATAAATTGCTGTAAATATGATTAGGCTAACATTGCGTCACACTGTGACACTCTCGTCTGTCACAAGCTTTGTTTGCAGGGTGAACACATTTATCGATAACAAGCCTAACAGCTGATTCGATTCGACGTTGCCAGACTTGTGAACGCGCGAATTGTACAAATGTCTGCAGTGCTCTGAAAAGTTGTTAATAAATAATTGTAAATACTTGTGTTTAATATAATTTATGCTTAAACTGCTGAGCAACGTACGCGTGTGGCACCCTAAACGATTCTGGAGCAGAAAAATGAGCAGCAAACAGTTGCAAAATGACGACAATAAGCTGGACACGTTTCGACGCGTTTGTGATGAAATTGCGGCCGAGTCAAGTTACCTGAAGAAGGTGGAAAAGCTGGAGAACTTTTTCAAGAAGGGCTCGAGCGGCAAAGGCTTTGAGGGCAACACATTGCAGTGGGTGCAATTTCTGATTCCTGGCGCAGCACAACGTGTGTACAATTTGCAGAACAAGGCGTTAATTAAGTTGTTTGCACGCATCTTGCAGCAGAATCAGCAGGAAATGCATCTGGACTTGGAACAGGGTGAGTCAGGGCGAGGCTTTAACTGCCGATTTTGGATTTAGCAGGTGTCAGTATGAAAATCAAAAAAAATAGGTAATTTTCTTATCTATGCGGCAACTCTTGAATAAAAAAATTGTATTAAATAGAGGGTATTTTATAATGAATTTAGGTAAAAGAATTTTTTGCCGGTCTGTTTTACTTTTTTTTTTAATTTAATTTAGAAATTTTATTGTAAACAACATCAAAAAAGTGAAATTTTTATCAACAAAAAATTCTTTCACCTAAAATCATTACAAAATACCCTCTATTTAATACAATTTTTTTTTTATTCAAGAGTTTCCGCATAGATAAGAAAATTACCAAAAAAAAAAACACAGAAAGAGGACGATTAATTATAAATTTAGGTGAAAAAATTTTTAGGGGGTCTCCACTAGTTTTTTTTTTTATTGAATATTGAAATTTTAATGAAAACGATGCAAAAGATAATTTTGCATTAAAAATATCAAAATTTAAAAATGCTTTAAAAAAAAAAATAGTGGAGACCCCCTAAAAATTTGTTCACCTAAATTCATCATAAATCGCCCTCTTTCTGTGCTTTTTTTTTTTTTTTTGATTTTTTTGCTGGCACCTGCTAATAGACCTATACCCCGATTTATTTTTGAATATTACTTAACTTCCCTCTTTTAGATGGTGACATTTCCGAGACACTGCGCAAACACTTTGCCGCCTCCAGTAAATTGAAGCCACAAACGGAAAGCAAACTCTACCTGCACGAAGTGGAACAGTTGCTCGGGGAGCTGGAGAAGCGCACCAAGGAGGACGAGCAGACGGAGGTGCTGCGTGATCTGTGCAAGCAGGCAACTGACTTTGATCTGCGCACGTTTATACGACTGATCAAACAGGATCTGCGGATCAATGCAAGGGCCAGGCACATTTTGGATGCGTTTGGACCCCAAGCATATCCAGCTTATCAGTCTTCCCGTGATCTGACTGCTATTGTGAACACTTTTGCTGGCAAAGCGACTTCCTCTGTTGCAGTCAAGGCAGTTGGCAAGACGAAGGCGAAGGCGAAGAAGGCGGCAACAAGTGGGATTCAGGTGATGACGCCCGTTTCGCCCATGTTGGCCAATGCCTGCAAGTCTGTCGAGGATGCGTTCAAGAAGAATCCCGGTGGATTGTACAGCGAAATCAAATATGATGGCGAACGTGTGCAAATCCACAAACAGGGAGCTGAATTTAAATTCTTCAGTCGAAATCTGAAGCCTGTGATGGATCACAAAATTAAACAGCTTAAGGATTTTATACCCAGAGCCTTTCCCGGCGCCGATGACATGATACTCGACTCGGAGATCATTCTCGTGGACACCGAGACGGGCGCATTGCTGCCCTTCGGCACTCTGGGTGCCCACAAGAAGCACACGTTTGCCAATGCCTCCGTTTGTCTCTTTGTCTTCGATTGTCTGCTCTACGATGGCGATGATCTTACCCAGCTGTAAGTACGAGGCGGGAAATATCTCTAATCCAGTTTTCCTTTTCAAAAGTATTCAAATTGAGACGATTTTACAAGTCCTCATTTTCATGCAAAAAGTGCCTTTTTTGCAGTCTTCAAAAAATTATAAAAAAAATACTAGCGAAGAGATATTTGAAAAATTTTTTTTTTGCAGTTGCTATTAGAATTTTTGAAAAAAATTTTTGAATAAAAAGCATTTTTTTTTTAAATCGAGGAAAAAAGTTGAAAAAGTAGACGTTTACAAAAATTTGAAATTTCCAGTGGGTACCTAATGGGTTAAGGAAAGTTTTGTATAATTCAAAGGGAATTAAAAAGACCTCTCCATTGATGTTAAACTTTAAATGACTAAGCTCAAAATTTGAGTAGAACTAATGTTAAAGAGTGCCAAAATACTTTTGGCCACCGCTGTATAATGTAACATTCATTTCTAATTTTTTAAATTATTTTCAAATTTTTTTTAAATTGCAAATCAATTTTTTTTGTTTTATAAATTTCAGATATAATTAATTTTAAATTTTTTTTCGGCAATTTTCTTATCGCTGCGGAAGCTCTTAAAAAAAAATAGTATTAAAAAGAGGGCATTTTATGATGAATTTTGGTGAAAGAATTTTAAGGGGTCTCTTCTACTTTTTTTAATTGAATATTGAAATTTTAATGTAATATGCCCCAAACAAACATGCAAAACACAAAAGAAACATGAAAATAGTACAAAAAATAGAAGACACCTCCTAAAAATTCTTTCACCTAAATTCATCATAAAATGACCTCTTTTTAATACTATTTTTTTTTTTAAGAGTTTCCGCAATGACGAGAAAATTTCCATTTTTTTCAATTTAATTGTAAATACAGTCGAACTTCCCTAACTCGAACTTCCCTAACTCGAATTTTCTCTAACTCCAACAAAATCGAGTGGCAATAGCGAGCAAATTTCATACGATTCTGCTTCCCTAACTCGAAGTCTCCCTAACTCGAACTTTTTTCTCGGATAATGGTGATTTGTGTTAGGGAAGCTCGACTGTATATGATATTTTTTTTTATTTTTCTGACAAAAACTGTAAGATATGAAAATTTTAAAACCAAAAGTGAATTTTTAAAACCATAAGTTGACAAATTGCGATAATAGCGCTGTTATTTATTTATTAATTTATTTGTTTTTAATTTGCTTTCTTAACATTTAATTTTCTGTCTCTAATTTTCTAGATCGTTTTGCAAACGTCGTGGGATTCTCGAGCAAAACATTCAGCCCATCAAATCCCATGTGCAGCTGTCCGAGTCGCAGTTTCTCAAGACCAAACAGGAGTTGGCCCTGATGACGGCCAAGGTGCTGCAGGCCAATCTCGAAGGCGTCGTGCTCAAGAGTCCCACGGCAACCTATCAGCCGGGCAAACGCAACTGGCTCAAGGTGAAGAAGGATTATCTTTTTGGTGGCAAAATGGCCGACACGGCAGATTTGATTGTGCTGGGCGCCTGGTATGGATCTGGGAAGAAAGGCGGCGTGCTGAGCATCTTCTTAATGGGCTGCTACGATGCACGCGATCGTCTCTGGAAGACGGTCACGAAGGTACACTCGGGTCTGGACGATGCCACCAATGATGAAATACACGAGTCTTTGATGAAGCTAACAGAACGCGCTGACTCAAACAAGATTCCCTCATGGCTGCTCTGCAAAAAGGCCCTGATACCCGATGTGCTGGCCAAGACGCCGGAGAAGATGCCCGTCTGGGAGATTACAGGTGCCGAATTCACACAGTCCGAGGCGCACACAGCGGGCGGAATTTCCATTCGCTTTCCACGCATAACGCGACTGCGCAGCGACAAGACTGCCAAGGAGGCCAATGATCTGGAGCACCTGGAGCAGCTCTATGCGGCCTCCAAGAAGAATGTAAACGTGGATTTGTTACTGGCCAACTGCGACCAGAATGAGAATGATAATGATAATAATGAAGTGCAGACGAAGCTGGAAAAGACGCCGCAAAAGGACAAAGCAGCCAAAGTGGCTCAGACGAGCAGTAAAAAGAAACAAAAGGTGGCCAAGAATGACTCTGACAATGAGATGGATGCACCCTCGACAAGTTGCAGTGCACGGAAAAAGCCGAAACTGGAGACTGCTCAGGCCAAACTCAAAGATTTCTTTCAGCCCAAAACGGCAACAACGGCTGTAAAGGATGAAAAATCAAAGTCTGAGACGAGAAAATCCCTGGAAGTTAACGAGGTGAAGATCAAGAGCGAGAAAAGCAATTTATTCAGTGGGCTTGTGGCACATTTTGCAGCTGCTGCAGCCGAGTCCCAGCAAATGAATCAGTTTGTGCAACATGGTGGCACCTTGACGACAAATACACAAAAGGCAACACTGGCATTTCATGACTGTAAACAGGATGTGGATTTGCAGCAGCTGAGGTGCGTTTATTTCTAAGATAATTAATTTTAGCTCTTTACAGGGGTCTATTAACTGTGTCACCAAAAAAAAATGTGCGTAACAGGCAGAAGGAGGCGTGGCAGACCCCATAAAGTATAAATATTCTTGATCATCATCAACTGCCGAGTCGATATAGCCAAGTCCGTCTGTCCGTCTGTAAGAGCGATTAGATCTCAGAGACTATAAAAGCTAGATACCCCAAACTTGGTATGTAGGTTCGTCTTTATTGCATGCAGATCGAGTTTGTTTTAGATTTTGGATCGGACCACTATATCACATAGCTGCCATAGGAACGATCAGTCGAAAATCAAGTCGAAGAATAAAAAACTTTTTTGATGTTTAAGATATCTCAACCAAACTAACAGAATATGCCAATGGGATGGTCCCATACTTCCTGACTAAATTTGGTTGATATCGGAGCACTATATTATATAGCTGCCATAGATTTTATTTAAAACAGTGTTTACTTTTCCATAGTAAGTACGGGGTCTCCGACAGTCGAGTTTGCTCGACTGTATCACCGTCGACTAGTTTATTATTTACTTTACTTTTCCTTGCCGACTAACAAGATAAAAACTTTTAGCTCTTCGTTATTTTCTTTTAATTATCATTTATTTTCCATTATTACTCTTTCCTAAATCTTTCTAAAGCCGTTAACTACTTTGTTAGTATTTAATATATTTTAGTTCATTTTTATTTATATTATTTATATTTTCTTTATCTTTCTAGACCCCTCTACCGTCGCAGCTGTCGCCATCTGAGCCTTAAATGGATGCAGGCATCGCTGGAGGCCAAGACGCTTCAGCCTTATCCCCTCTATGCTGTGCAATTAAAATCGTAGACAAGTTAATTAGCTCATTTGCTTTTGACTTTTTTTCTGCACTCGCAATTGAACAAGCAACAAATCTACATTTTCTACTAATGGAAAAATATATGTAAAGCGGCAAAAAGTACACAAGCCTTGTAGTGGAAAAATGGCATTAAATCTATATGTAGATTGAAGCTTTTGTAATGTTAATATTTTAATACAAATTAGTTTTGCAGTGATATGTAATTTTTCAAATATTTCTTGTTATTTATTATTTTATTGCCAGTAATTTTGTTATTCAAATTAAAATTGTGCGATATTTACAATAAATATGATAGTTATTAATATGTATAAAAGTTGTTTAAATTAGATTCAGATTGAAGAAGAAAATTATGATAAATTTGATTTGTTATAGTTAATTTAGTTTGCTTTTATGATGTTGTACATACATGCATACATACATAAGTTTGTCTGCGTTGAATGCACTTAGCCCTTTTCAATGAGCAACTGAGCTTTTTAATTAGCCAAATAATCAATTAGCCACATTTAATGTGGCGAACTCGGAGAACTCAAATATTCTACTTGGCTTGGAAAGCCGTAAAAGTGTCGATTCCAAGTTCCAGTTTCAGAATCACGAATATATATTTGAATACAGAAACTTACAGACGAATCTTGGCTAACAACGAATAGTGCGTCAATAGCCAGTCTTTTATTATGGATATCTAAGTTGTGCGATTGTTTTTGGTACAAAGTGCGAATGAGAGAGCATTCGGTTGAGAATTATTAAATTTGTAGTTCTTTATGGTATAAAAGCCAAAAGCGCGATCTAATCTGCTCTTAGTTAAGCAGCAGTCGCGACTGCGTTTGGAATTGTGAATTGTGAACTCTTCAATTGTGTGTGAATAAGGATAAGGATACGAATACCCGACTACGAAATGGCAACTCCAATGGAAGGATTTTACAAAAACAAGACCATTTTCATAACTGGTGGCAGTGGATTTGTGGGCAAAGGTAGAGCAAAAACGGAAAATTAATAGAAAAGTGAAAAAAACCAAACACTAAAATTCATCATTAAGTGAAGATCCTTTCAAAATGAAGCACTAAAATTCTTTAATAAAGTGAAGTTCCTTAAAGTGAAGTTAAATTTACTTAACTACAGTTTTCTATCAATCAATTAATGTGATTAAATTAAATGGATATTTTCAACATTTCTGGAAATGTGTACTGAATAATCACTGCGGACGGCAGTCCGCGCTAGTGACGAAAGCAGCACGAAGGGTGCGAAGGCGACTAGCATATATACACAGGAAGAATGGAAGATTTGCTATGACTGTCCGATCAGGTCGAGTTATATACCGATCGAAAGGTATCAACCTAACTTACAAATGTGCATACTAAGACTTTTGAAAACTCACCTGGTTCGTGAGATAAACAGGTGTAAGTGGGAGAGGAAAAATTTAAATGATTGGAGCTAATGGGGCCGTTGGAGCCTTTTTGAATTTTCGTTGAATTTTTTACAATTCTCATCAAAAATACGCGTCGAATGACACCTCGATCATCAAAATCGGACCAGTGGTTCAAAAAATAATTAATTTTGAAATTTTTAGGGGCCTTCCGAAAATGAGATGAAAAGTCAGTCTGTTTGTTTGTTTGTCTGTTTGTTAGTATCAAAGCGTTGATTTAGCTTAAAAGTTTGAATGAGGACTTGTTCCCGATCAAAAATCTAGAAACGTTTGTTCTACGACTTTTTCGAAAAAAAGCTAGTTTAGCGGGAAATCGCTAAAAACCGCTAAAATTAAAGAAACGTTTGTTCTACGACTTTTTCGAAAAAAAGCTAGTTTAGCGGGAAATCGCTAAAAACCGCTAAAATTAAAACCCTTATAGCAGTCAAACGATAAAAGCTACAGCCGCGATCTATATATCGTTGAAAAGGTATTTTGAAGGGCTGTTATGCATACCTTTTAACTTTTTTCTAAAGTACACAGGTAAATTTCTACAGGTGAAATAAGGTATTTTCCCCCACATTTTGGCGGTTTTTGAGAAAACGCCGCTAACGATTTTTTTTAAATTTCAATATGTTTTAGTTTGTAAAATTTCGCGTTTTTTGATATATGACAAAAAAAATTTTACCGTTAGGTTTGGAAGATATAACCTATTAACTGAATATATACGTTTTACTTTGAATTGGAATAGGGCAGCAGCAACAAAGTGTCATAGCAGCCAGTTTGTTTGTTTGGATAGCTTAAATGTTTGAATGAGGACTTGTTCGTGTTCAAAAATCTAGAAACGTTTGCTTTACGACTTTTGCGAAAAATCGCTAGTTTAGCGGGAAATCGCTAAAATCCGCTAAAATTGAACCACCATAGCATCCAAACGATAGAAGCTACAGATGCTATCTATATATCGTTGAAAAGGTATTTCGAAGGGCTTTTTGCACTGCTTGCAGCGTAATGCGGAAATTACCTGTTAGCTGAATACATACATTTTATTTAGAATGGAAATAGGATAGCAGCATCAAAGTGTCATAGCACCCAAAGTTTAAAAGTGCTGATAGCTTTTGCGCTGGGCATGTGTGTTTGTAAAGGGGACCAGTGTTGCCAGACAATTTGCTTTAGCTTGTACAAACAATAATCAAAGTTGACAAAGCTATACTGTCAAAAAATATTGCAATTTCAAAATTTCTGAGGTCTTATTCAAAAATTTCTGATATCCCACAAAAAAACCTCTTTACGAGGTAAAAGTCTAGTGACGAAAACATTTTCATGCCCCAAAATTTCTGATATCCAATTTTGTGACGAATAATTTTAAGTTTTACATATAAATTATTTTAAGCAAAATTTTTGCATTCGGCACTGCGCAAAACAGTGAATGAGTTTTATTTGGTATGAAGAATTGATACATTTTAGCGCAATGTGCCGAGTGCCAAAATTTTGCTCAAAATAATTTATATGTAAAACTTAAAATTATTCGTCACAAAATTGGATATCAGAAATTTTGGGGCATGAAAATGTTTTCGTCACTAGACTTTTACCTCGTAAAGAGGTTTTTTTTGTGGGTAATTTAACTACAATAAAATAAGTATTAACTAAAGGATTAATCAATTCATAAAATAATATCAATATCAGTAAAGATTTAACAAACTTATAAGAGTTCTTAGTTTCTTTTTTTTAAATCTCAGGAATTTTTTAAAATTATTTATGGAAATTTCTAATATTTACTATTTGCGTCATAGCTTTAAAGTGCATAAAATACAAAACAGTTAGTTGACCATAAATTCAAATTTATGAATATTTATACAGCTCCACGCGATAATGAAAATGAAAACGCTTTTTTCGGTAGCATACGAATGATTCTGTTCTAAAAATAAACACGCGGCTTTGGATCCAATTAATGTGAAGCGCCTTAAATTTAAATACAAAAATGTCAATTACCAAATTTGGAATCACATTTCGCACCTTAACTAAATTCAAATAAGAAACTATCGATAAAGATATTTAAATTAAAATGTAGAAACAGGTTGAGTATGAAACTAATTTATTAAATTGACGCATTTGTGCCACACAGTGACCATTGAGAAGCTGCTACGATCGACGGACGTTAAACGGATCTATGTCCTAATCAGACCCAAGAAGGGTCAAGAGGTGCAGGATCGCATTGCCGGCTGGAAGGACGAAGTTGTAAGTGACAGGATCCTTATACTGTAATCAGGGACTTAAACCGAAACGAATATCGGTTTCAGTTACGGTTTCGGTTATGTTCGCATTCAACAAATTTACTTTTTTTGCGCTTATTCAGTGCTATGAAAATTCGATCAGAAATAAAAATTCGAATTAAAACATTAAAAAATTTTTATTAAAACTGAAAAATAAAAAACTCAAAATAAAATAAAAAATAAAATACAAAACTAATAACAAAATGTCAGAGATTGCAAAATCGAAAGAGTTTAAATTTTTTCATTATATTCGTTTTAAATTATTTTTAACTTGTTTTTAAAATTTGTATAGTAAAAGATTTAAAAAAAAAATATTTTTTAAAATTGTATTTAAAAGTTACACTATAACTCTTAATGCAATTTTTAAAATAACAATTAAAAATCCTTTTCTTAATTTTTATTATAAAATACCTACAGATTGTTACAATGTATGAATAACCAAAATGAACCCTTATAAATGAAACGGTTACTAAACGGTTATTTTGGCTTACAGAGTTTCGGTCTTAAGGTTTCGGTGAAAGGAAATTTTATTTTTTCGGTTACGGTTTTAAATTTCAATCGCTTCTTACCGGTTAAAGGCTACGGTTTCGGCTAGAGTTTTAATCCCTGATTGTAATCATCTCCCGCAAAGGTTTTCAGCCAGCTGCTCAAGGAAAAGCCTGAGATCTTGGAGCGAATAGTGCCCATATCTGGCGATTGCAAGGAACCGGATCTGGGCATCAGCCAAGGCGACAGGGAGTTGCTGGCGAGGGAGGTGCAGGTGGTGGTGCACGGGGCGGCCACAGTGCGCTTCACGGAGCCACTGCATCTGGCCCTCGACATCAACACTCGCGCCGCGCGTCTCATGCTGGAGTTGGCCAAGACTATGACTCAGCTGGAGGCATTCGTTCATGTGTCGACGGCCTTCACGAATTGTGTTACGGATCACATCAAAGAGGATTTCTATCCGGAGCACTTGACCTGCAGGGCCGACAAGGTCTTGGCCATGAGGGAGACGCTGAGCGATGAACTCTTTGACAAAATGGCCCCCGTGTTGGTTGGCAAGTATCCCAACACATACGCCTACACCAAGGCCCTGGCGGAGGAGGTGATCCAGAAGGAGGCGGGCGACTTGCCCCTGTGCATTTACCGACCTGCCATTAGTAAGTGACATCTGCGTGACCCTTTCCCCTTACCCGTCTTCTACTGTTTATCCCACTAGTTTCTTCAAACGTCATACCATACTACATTTTGGCACGACCTACCCCAACTTACTGCCTTATCCCTAAGCTGTCTTGCACCCTTATTCGCCTTATCCGCCTAAGATCTTTAAACCGTTAGCCCTTAATATCCCTTTAGCTCTCTAAGCCCTGTGACCTCCCCCTTTATTTTTTTTATCCCTTAGCCTTCTAACCTTACCTAACTTTCTCCTTACCTCCTTACCCCCTCAACCCTAACCTAACCCCTTACACTTTTACACTTCACCCATCTTACCCCGTTACCCTCGTACCCGCTTTATACCCTATACCCCTTACCCCTTTCGTCTACCCACCCGTTTTATCCCCTTACCAACCCTACACGATACACCCCTTATCGTCTTTGCCCCTCATCTCTTATTGCCTTATACCCTTGCCTTTTTTCCCGTACTCTACACTCGCTTTACCCCTTAATTCTGTTACCCCCCTATTTTCTTACCCCCGTTTCCCCCAACCCATTACCCCCTTACCCTCATTAACACCTCGATTTCCTCATTAAATTTTACCCCCTTAACCCCTTACTCCTCATCCGACTTACTCCTTTCCCATTTACTTCTTTTCCACATATCCCTTTAACTACCAACTATCTCCATTTTAGTCGTTACCAGCTACAAGGAGCCCGTTGAAGGATGGATTGACAATGTCTACGGTCCCACAATCCTGCTTTACGGCACCGCCTTAGGGTACTTGAGAATTACCCCGCTGAATACGAATGCGAATGCAAACGTTTTGCCCGTCGATTACTGCGTCAATCTGTTGCTGGCACTTGCCCATCGCACCGCCCAGGAGAGTGCCACCCGCAAGGTGGAGGCGATTTCCGCACCTTCTCCGACCATTTACAATTATGTGCCCTCAAAAAAGAACATGCTGACATGGGGCGGCTTCATAGACAAGACGGCGGCACTGGCCAATGTCTATCCGTTTGAGCAAATGATATGGTTGCCCTTCCTCCAGCTAACCACCAATATCTGGCTCTTCAAAGTGCTCTCATTCTTCTATCACCTGGTGCCCGGCTTCCTAATTGACCTTGTGTTGCGTTTGAAAGGCCAGAAACCGAAGATGATTAAGATGTACAACAAATTCCACAATACAATGTATGTTTTGGAGTTTTTCGGGGCAAAGACCTGGCATTTTGAGACAGGCAACACGGAAAACGTTTGGCAATCCCTGACGCCAAAGGATCAGGAGCTATTCCAGTTCGATATGAGCACCTTGGACTGGGATGACTATTTCTATCGATCAACTGGCGGCATGCGTGTCCATCTGGGCAAGGAGGATCCCACTCCTGAGGGAATCAAGCGGGCTCAGAGGGTGAGAGCGCGGTAAGAACTGAACTTCTAGAATCAATTATAAATGCTCAGTTACTTTATCTCAGTTCTGTTCTTTATCCTTAGATACTTGATACTTCACCGACTGCTGCAGCTCGTCCTTTATGGTGGTTCACTTGCCCTTCTGGGGAGTGGGTTGATGTCCCTACTGATATCCTAGTGCACACATACTCACACACATTAATGCGAACAACTAATCAAATTAAATCGAAACAGAAGGTTGTCCATGAACCGATTTAAGATCCAAATGTGTAAATCGTCAGAAATTAAATTGAGCTATCGATTAATCGGCAATAAAAAAATCGATATATTGAGTTTTCCCAAATTTTGTATATTTAAATTGAAAACTTCTTTGTAATTATAAAATACATGCGTACTTTTAAAAGTTTGAAGTTTTTGATAAAGTGTCAAGGGGTAGGTATTAAATTTAAAACAGTGTTGAAAAAAGACAGTGCTGGAAACAAATTTAAATTTTCGAAAGAAAAACAATTTTGATGCAGAGTCAAATTTGAGGTCAAATTAAGAAAATATTTACATTGCGAAAAGAAATCGTTAAAGTTTTAAAAAGGCTTTGACCATTTAAAGTTTTGGAAAAAGTGTCAAGGGGAAAGTACGGAAAAAGTGGACGGTGTTGGAAAGAATTAGGTGCTCTAAACCAGCGGTGGGCGCGCAGTGGCTCCGGGAGCAACGACTGCTCCCAACTATTTTTCTGCCTATTCGGAGCCGTGAAGTCGCACAAAAGACTTGTTGTTGATGTGGTTGTAGCTTTTAATGCTTCTAAAATCAGATTTCGTGCCCACCGCTGGTCAAAATGAATAAGATTTTGATGGCATATAAAATTAGAGTTCAAATTAAGATAAAATTGTAATTTCTCAAGAAAATCGTTTATGTTTTGGCAATGTTTAACAAAGAAGTGTTTTAGAAACTCACTGCCAGTGGCAGGTCCTGCACAGGATAAGGATGCCGTCATTTGCACCAGGAACACGAATAAAACCGAGGAGCGCACCATTTGAACTTGTCGCCAACTCACAGCCAACTAAAGGCCCAAATCGACTCAGCTAGACTAAGACAACGATTTAGCCACTTGCCTTTATGCCTGCTCCAACCCTCGAGTGAAGTAAATTGGCCACATCCGTTTTGGACTTCCGCCCCAGACTCACAGACGGAAGCTGTCAGCTGGGGAAAATGGAGAAGGCGCAAAAGTCGACAAAGTTTGCCGTCATTTGGCGATGATTAGCATAATTCGATTGGATCGATCGATTGGGAATGGGAAACGTTTGAATTGAAGACTAATTTATGGGGCGCCAACTTACGATTTGTGCGTCCGGACTGAACATCCTTCGTGTCCTTCATGTCCTTTGTATCCTTCGCTTCCGTCGTATGCTGCAAACTATTTTCCTTGGCGGGCGAAGACAACGACGGCTTTAAGGCCACGCTAGCTGCCTCCAAAATAGGCGCCACTTGTTTTTCCTCATTGGGCACAAATTTATATTTACCGCGAAATCCTTTGGCAGTGCGATTGGAGCTGGCATTAAATTCCAGCAGGAGATCTGGACCACTGCTGAGGATGCGACGTGTGGGACACGGCGAACACAAAACATCGATGACCGCATTCATGTGCGCAGATTCCGCATCGAAAATCGTGACTGCATCCAGTTGACAGCCACCATGTGCCACCGGCGGCAGCTGCAGCTCCTCGAAGAGCAACTCCACTCGGCTGTCGGGTCGTCCTATGAACTTGTAGGCGCACTTGATGTGCGCCGGGTAGTGGGCGGGAAATCGCGGCGAATGAAAGTAGCCCTGACCCAAGTTGCCATCTGTCGCAGTGCTGGCAAAGAAGTAATAGTCGCAGAAACTGTGCGGCACCAGACGACCCTCAGTCTTGAAGAGTTCTACAAAGATTGGATTTGTTTGCGATTTGAATGGTGAAAATCTTAACAAAATATTTAGTGGCAAATAATTATGTTAGCTACTCGATTTCATAGAATATTTAGAGGAAATTTACAGGAAAGGCAGAGAAAAGTTAGTGGTAATTTCCTGGCGATTCAAAAGAGGAACATACAGAAAAGTTCAGAGAAAAGAAATAGGAAATTCAGTAGTAAGACACCGGACTGAAGGGTTAGGTCAGTTTTAAATTATATAAATTCCAACTAAACTTCAAATAAATATTAAGTGGTGGTAAAAATTTGAATAGAAGATTTAGGTAAAAATTTACAGGAGTTAAATCACAAGAGAAATTTACAGAAAAAGACACAGCAAATTCAGTGGTACAGCACCAGACCATCTGTCCTGAAGGGTTAGGTGAATTTTAAAGAATGAAAATTCCAACTAAACTTCAAATAAAAATTAAGTGTTGGTAAAAATGTACACAGAAGATTAAGGTGAAATTTTTAGGAGTTAAATCACAAGAGAAACATACAGAAAAAGACACAGCAAATTCAGTGTTACATCATCAGACGACCCCCTGCAAATTTAAAACTAAAAAATTCCAACTAAATATTTAGGGGTAATGAAATATAAATAAAATCAATGTATAGTAAAAAATTAAAGAAAAACAATAGTTTCTTAAATTAGTATTATATTTACTTAAATTCCTTTTGAATGATACAAAAATTTCTTTAACCCATTAAGTACCCATTGAAAATTTTGAATTTTTGTAAAAGTCTACTTTATCAACTTTTATCCTCGATTTTTTAAAAAGAATATGTTGATGCAAAAAACTTCATCAAACAATTCTAAGAGTGACTGCAGAAAAAAATGATTGATTTTGATATGATTTTTTGAAAATTTGCCGTCGACAATTTAAACCGTTTTTCCTACTTTTCATACAAAACGAGGCTTTTTAGCAATTTTCAAAAAATCATAAAAAATACAAGCAATAAGATTTTTGAAATTTTTTTTTTTAAAATCGAGGATAAAAGTTGAAAAAGACTTTTAGACTTTTAGACTTTAGACTTTTTCAAAAATTACAAAATATTCAATGGGTACTTAAAGGGTTAAAGAGATTTTTGTACCATTTAACAGGAATTTAAGTGAATATAATATTAATTTAAGAAACCTGCATCTAAACTTTTATTTTATACAAAAATTTGGCTAGTTTAGGGTGCATACAAACTTTATTGACTGACTGTATAATGCAAAAAAAATAAACTAGTTTTTAATGGGAATAATTTTTTAATTGCCAAACTTAATGTAGTTAATCTGGTTTTTCAGTAAATAAATAAAATATTAATTCCCAGCTCAAATTGCAGAAGTACAGCTCACCTTTTTTGAGGAATCGATAGCTCGCCGTCAGATTTAACTGCCAATTATCCACTTTTGGTGGCGGCTTTTGAAAGCTTAAGCGCAGTCCCAACAGCCTCCCAGCACTATAAATAGGCGTGGCACTGCGGTTGCTGTGCTGGCACCAGGTGAACGCAGCCAGTGTCGAATTCTCGATGACGGGCTCCCGGAGATACGGAAAGACCTCGACGGTGTCCAAGCAGCTGTCACCAAATATAATATACACATATAGAGAAGAAAAAAAAACAGAATGCAGAGCGCATTGCTAATCAAATGTTGCGAAATGGCCAAATGGCAGAATGGCCAGTTCTAATGATGTCGAAAATTTATTGGCCGATACATTTGGGGCTGGTCGCTTGGCCGCCTCGTTGGCCAGCCTATAAATAGTTGATCATAGAGCTGCCATTAAGAATATCATTGCAATGCATTGCTGCTTGGTTCCTCATCATTTATTTTGATAAAAAGTCTAACAAAAGTTGGCGTTAAGGTTAACATAAATAACATACATACGTATACGAATACAATGTTCAATTTACACAGTTTTCCAATTGATTCGATGCAATAAATATGTGTTGAATTAAAGACTGCATATTGAATATATATAAAGATAGTTCATTCCACACAATATAATTATAAGAAACCTTCACTGTGGAAACACATAAAACATAAATACGCAAAAATACATAAATAATTGATTGATTTTCACAATCCAGAAATGAAATCATATTTTTTTTTCTTTTTTTCTCGCATATGTCTTTAATAATATACTCGGAAAAATTTTGAGTCCGGTTTCTTATATTATTATTTTTACGCCTACTTACAAAAAAATCCTCTTTACAATTTTTCTAGAACATTTTTGGGGTAAAAGTAAACCATCTTTTATATAGTTTGAAAGTCATTATAAAAGATTCTCTTAAATAGTTTCGATAATGATGGGAGATGGAAAAGTCTTTAGAAAAATAGTAGGGTTGTATGTTTTAGAATTTTAACTAACTACGACATATTTTTTGAGAACAAGAGGGAATTCATTATTATATTTGGAGTCGAATGTCATAGGATTCTAAAATAAGTTAAAAGAAAAATATCGCTCTACTCAGAATTGAAACAATAATAAATTACTTGATAATAAGTATTAAGGAAGACAGAAATAACAGAATTTAAATTAGGTGTATTAACTATGTATATTAATGTGGATCTCAGTCTACGAAATAGTAACGAAACAATAAAATAAAATGAATATACAGAATATACGGATTTTATCTCACACATTTAAATACAAATAATAAAAATAAATTAATTAATATACAGAATATACGGATTTTATCTCACACATTTAAATACAAATAATAAAAATAAAAATATAAAGAAAGACTCGAAAAATTATTAAAATTTAGAATCGAATTTGGAGTTTTCGCAATTTAGTTTTCTAGTTGATTTGGAGCTATTCTAAGGATTTTTGCGTTTTCGCATGCCGCCCAGCATCCGGCAGAACGCGGGATAGTCTATCATTGGGGCCTCCTCCAGTGTTGTGGGCTTGATCATGGGGGCGTGGCTGAGAGCCTCCTTGGCCTCGCTGACGGTCAGTTTGTCGCCATAGTTGATCAACTCCTCATAGATTCTGTTTAGCATAGAACACAATTACAAGAAACGCCATAAAAGACAATAAACCAGAACGAACTTTCTCTCATCGATTTTGCCCGTGCCGTGGTCATCCCACTTGCTCCAGGCCTCGAGGAGCACTTCCTCCGGATCCAGTTCCTGTGTGCGGTGACACATCAACTCCACAAATGCCTCGTAGTCCAGGGGCTCGTGGGCTTCCTGCATCATTTGCTCGAGGAGCTGCTCATTGGGCTCGTTGCCCAGTGCCATGTAGGTGAACCGCAGGTCATCTTTCGATATCAGCCCATCACAGTCCGTGTCGAAGAGTGTAAACACCTTTTTGGGAAGCCGCGAGGAATAATCACGGTATTCAATTGCAACCATAAACTTACTTCCTTCAGTTCAGCCAACTTGGCAATATCCAAATCCTTGGCCGACACTTGATCATCCGCACTCGGCTGCTCTGGCAATTTATAATGTCCGGTGCTTTCGGGCAGTTTCAGTCGAGGATTGAAGATTTCATTGATCACGGCCATTGCCTCGGAGTCGGTTGAAAGATGCGCAGGCGGTTGCGGTGTCTGCGAGGCTTTCCGAGCTGAGCTGGTGCGACGACGCCTCTGCACATTTTAAGGGGGGCGTTACTAGCATTTGGAATGGGCTTAAAACTGTATTCACTCACGCGCTCCAGATCTTCCAACGACACCGTTGGATCCATTGACATTTTGAACTAAGCGATTTCACAAAGGATTCACGCGAAATTTGCAGAAAAGTCACAGGAAAATTGCAAGAAAATTACAGGAAATTTTCGGTAAGGTAAGAGAAAATTAAGTAGATTTTCCCTGGTTATTCACAGGATATTTACTAGAAAGTCACAGGACGTTCAAAAGCAATTTTTTTTGGCAATTCACAGGAAATTTATAGAAATTCCGTAACGATAAAGCAGATTTTCCCTGGAAATTCACAGGATTTTTACTAGAAAGTCACAGGACATTCAGTTGGGAATTTCTGGCAACTCACAGGAAATTTATTTGAAAACTCCCTAACGATTCACAGGAAATGTACAGAAAAATTCACATGAATGGCACAGGAAATTCAGTGTTGAATCTGAATTTTAGCATGAAAAGTCACAGAAAATTCAGTGTTGAATAACAGGCGCTTCACAATAGATATTTCCTGGCGGTTCACAGGAAAATCCCTTCACTGGAACACTCTTCACTTGATAGTTGTCAACTTTTTTAAGTTTCCACTTTTCCGCAACACTTTTCACAACTGCGGCCAACGTTGTGGCCCAACGCTCTGCCCAAGCTCCACTGAAATCTGCAGCGACTTTGCCCAACAATTTTATTGACAAATCGATTTTTATTTCATCGTTTTTTTCTCGAAATTTCGCATTTTTTTTGGTTATTTTAAAATTTGCTGCAAATTTTGCATAAATTGACACAAATTTGCGGGCGTGTCTTCCATTTATATGAATATAAATAGCCCGCAAATAGACCCCCCAAAACTGGCTGACCAGCTTTGGCCTTCACGAGGTATTTTAATTACATTTGCATTGCAGTCGCAATGCGATTTCCTCGATTTCCACGATTTCCCTCAGATTTCCCTCAGCTTGGCGCTGCATTTTCTTGATGGCTGTCGCGCAGCTGCCAACCTGCCACAGATCTAGATCTCAGATCGATTTGGATTTAGTTTCGGATTCAGATTCGAATTCGAATTCGGCGGGTGGCAACTGTGGCCGGAAGTGTTGCAACTCACCCGGGGCGCAGCTGCAGCTGCTGCAACTGAAAGGCGACCAGCTCATCGGCCATGCCGCCAATGAAGACCATCAGGCAGTTGTTTTTGGCGCCCACTGTATGGCTGGCATTAATGGCAAGATTGCCCCACTGTGTGGCATTCCTCTCATTGGCATGCAAACAGGAACAATCTGTAAGCAAGTAAATATTGAATTGTTACCCTAGTGACACATAATTCTAAGAATGCCAAAAAAGGGCAATAATTAAGAAAAATATTTATTTACATACATATTTACAAAAAAGGACAAAATATATATTATTAAATCTAAGTCCAAGCACCGCAAATAAGAGTTATGAGAAACTGGATAAACTTTTATTTTCAATTTTTATTTAAAAATTATATTTTCCAATTTTTATTATAAAAATTAAAAATTTAAAAATTGCTAAAATAAAAATTGAAAATGGGAGTTAAATTATAATTTTTAAATTAAAATGGAACTTTAATTATTATTTTATAATTTTTTTATTTAGATCGAAAACTAAGAGTTTTTATTTAATTTGTTTGATAAAATCAACAAATAACTTTTAATTAATAATTTAATTTTTTTAAAATTGAATAGTTACGGTCCCTGTCTAAGACATTAGAGGGTGAATAAGAGAAATACAACTAGAAAACTTGTTCCTAGGAATCTAAAATAAATTTCTTACAGAATAAAGAACAAATTCGCCAAGGCAATTATAAGACAAATCTGATATAAAAACTATATTATTAAATTTTAATTGCTTGATTTTTAATAACAATATTTTTTTTTTTTTGGCTTTTCACATTTTACTACTGTATTTTCTCTACTGTACAATATTTAAATTATTTTTTAAAATACAAAAATAAGATGAAAATTTAACCAGAGTCAGAAAAATCAAAACTACTTTAATGCTTTAAATATTTTTCTTATTTTAATTTCCAAGTATTATTCCTTTTTTTGGTTCATAGAATTTTTATTTTTTTTTTATCTTATGTGTTTATATAATTCTTAGAAAAGTATTGGCCATACAATCTAGATAACACTTACCCAGCCAGAGCGGCGACTGTTTGCTGTTGGCCACTTGCTGACTGCTGGCCAAGATTGACCAGGTCAAAATCAACCCGATGGGTAACAAAGCGGCCGCCATCTGCAGTGGCCAAAATGAAACTGCGCCAGGCATCGCGATGCTGTCCTGCCATGCTGTTGTTGCCCCTTCTGCGCCTCATTGTATGCTTTAAAAATAGCCAGTTGACCCTCTTTTCCCACCTCAAGGCTCCACTCTGGTCCTACCCGCTCCAAGCCCAACCCTAATCGAGAATCTCAGTCGTTCCCATAAAAACGTGCACCTTTTTTTCGTGTCATTAAATTAAGTTGAGGTTTTTATGAAGCTGCCACCTAGCTCATGTCTCCCTCATGTTTTCTCCTTTTCCTCCCTTTTCAACACTTGCAGGTGTTGCCATCGCCATCCGTTAGTTTCTGTCAACGCCCCTGGCTGTGGCAACAACAACAACAACAATTACCTGAGACTTTGGCAAAGCTATTTTTAAATGGATTTCATCTTTTTATTGTCGATTGTCAGTTGGCAGTTTGGGCTGCCTGAAAAGGTTGCCACAAATTGATAAAGACTCTTTGATTTGCTGATAAATCTGAAAAAGGACTCTGAGCGGTTATCGACACTTTGCTGATAATTAAATTTAGACAGACAAAAATATCTGTTATAAAACATCAACCCCTGAGAACAACTTCAAAATTTCCTAAGTTTGTGAAAACTGAACAGATTTTTAAGCGGAATGTGATATTGATAATGGTTTAGCCTTTAAGTTCATTCTGCATTCAAATCATACCAGTTAAATTTCGTTTAGAATTACTAATCAATTAGATTAGCTTTGGAAATAATCGTAGTGACTGTATAATTCACTGTTGAAAAATTTGTTACGATTACAAAAAATCAAAAATAATCTAAAATTATTACAATTATTCAAAAATAATCAGAAAAATCAAAAATATTCAAAAATAATCTTTCTGATTATTTTGAATTATTTCGGATTTTTTCTGATTATTTATAATTATTTTATTACAATTATTCAAAAATAATCAGAAAAAATCAAAAATAATCTTTCTGATTATTTTGGATTTTTTCTGATTATTTGATTGTGAAAATTTAAAATAATTTGATTTTTACCTAAAAGTCATAAACAATCAGAAATAATCAAAAATAATCATAAATAATCAGAAAAAAATCAAAAAATAATCCGAATACTCAAAAAGATTATTTTCTATTCTTTTGATTTTTTCTTATTATTTTTGAATAATTGTAATAATTTTAGATTATTTCTGATTTTTTGTAATCGTAATCATTAAATAGGGCAAAACCGAAAATAATCGTAATTTAATCATTAGTTCGACTTTTAAACAAAAATAATCTAATTACTAATGATTATGCTTACTAATCATTATTTAACAGTTATGATGCAAATTGTCGATCGAATCATTTTTTTTCTCAGGATATTGACTTTCAATCAAGCAGATTTTAAATTCACTCAGTAATGGCTTAGACAGTCAGTAATATAGATTTAAAATTACAACGATAATATTTATTTAATTTTTAAATATAAAGTAACTCGAAACACATTTTATAATTAAGGAGTCTAATTATGGGTCAGCTGCGAGGTTCATTTTGGCCTTAAACATGTCGGCCAACAACATGGCCTTGCTGGCATTGAGTTCCTCGTAGTCGTAGGGCGCCATGTGATCCTTGCAGCGTTCCAGCCATTGTCTGACATGTTTATAGGGCTTCAATTCCAAGCCAAAGGCCTCCAGCTGCGAGACGGTGACCAGCAAGGATAAATCCGCAATGGTAAAGTGATCAGCGGCTGCAAATTCCCGACCCTCCATTATGGAATTAAACCAGCCAACGGCTTCTGTTAGCCTGGCTCGTTTGCCCTCGTCCAGCGGAGCGCCAATGAACATGGTAGGAAACTGGTGAGAGGGAGAGACGGTAAATATATAGTAAGAACTTTTTGAAGATCGCAAAAAAATGTATATCTAAACAGACACATTATTTTTAAATGCATCAATATAG
This sequence comes from Drosophila recens, assembly GCA_037043495.1. Lineage (NCBI taxonomy): Eukaryota > Metazoa > Arthropoda > Insecta > Diptera > Drosophilidae > Drosophila > Drosophila recens. Next base: position 42,594 of record JBAMBJ010000829.1, on the reverse strand, counting down.
GAAAAAAATATTTATCATTATTCGATCTTAATGAAAATAATTTTAATAAAAAATTAAATACCAAAATACCAAATCTGAATATTACTCTAATTTTAATTTTTGTGAATAGAAATTATATACGTATATTTTTAATTTAATAAAAACATTTTTTTTAATAATGGGAATTTTACTGTACTTTTTTTAGTAATGATTGAAAGTGAGTTTCTAAAAATTATTGATTGGTTTTAAAATTATAAATTAATAATAAGATTACAATTATAAATTGTGGATAAAATGGATTTATTCTGCTATTTCTTAAGAATAAGAATGATTTTAAAATTAACTGAAACAAACCAACAGAGCAATTTATCTTATAATTGCTACTTGTTATAAGCGATATAGTAACTAATTTATAAATTTTATAAACTTACATAGTAGTCAGTAAGACGTTGATATAATGTGCCCAGATCAAACTGTAGACGCTGATCCACCAGAGCTCGGACTCGTATATCCGTGGGATAGAGCTCGTCACTTTTGCCATAGGCGGCCACCAGATAGGAGAGAATAGCACGACTGCAAGGCAAGGATATAAATTTATAGATATAATAATGATAGATATAATATATAGACTTTCTTCTGACCTTTCCCAGAGCACCAGACCCTCATCGTTCATCGTGGGCAGACAATGCTGTGGATTCATCGCAACAAAGTCCGGCTTTAGCTGCTCTCCCTCAAGTATATTGACGATCTTCAGCTCAAACTCCAGTCCCAGCATTTTGGCCAGCAGCAGAATACTGCGGCAAGGCGGGCTCGGGGGCAGGTAGTAAAGAACGGGCGTGGTCATCTTGCCACCGCTGATAATGAGGCAGTAGACAAACTCGGTTACAATTTGTTCGGTCTGATTCATCAGTTACAACTGACAAGCCGAAGCTTGTGAAATAAACCAGCCCCAAAAAAAGGGGGAAACACTATAATTCGAAAAATCAATGCATCGATTTTTAATGACTTATTCACGTTAATAGCGGTAAAAATTACAATTGACTCAATTGAATGGTTACTTAAAATGATTCTTTAAATAAATTATATTTACACTGATAAAAAAAAAGACAAATAAAAGAAATCAAGCTAGATTTTCAAAAAAAAACATTTCGTATCTAGAATGATTATTAAATAAATCAATTAATGTGTTGGAACTTAAATTAAACTCAATTCATTAAAAATCGCGAAACATCATGTAGGTTACAAAGATAAATTTTAATTGATACAAATAATATTTTTTTTCAATATTTTTATATTTAATTTTCGAAATTGTTTTTGTTTGAAGAAAAAGTTGCACACAAGTTATCAAAAAAAAAGTAGTAAAATTAATATTTTCAAGAAAGTATTTTTTATCTTTTACAAATTATTCAAGTATTTAAAGATTTTATTTATATTTTTTAACGAATATAAATTATTTTGAAAATGCATAACTTTGCATATTATTTTAAATATATCGATACTTTGAACATTTTTATTTAATAAAAGAAAATGCATCGAATTATTTTATTTATTATTTTTTGCACACAAAATACTAAAAAAAATAAGTAGTAAAATTAATATTTTCAAGAAAGTATTTTTTAACATTTACAAATTATTCAAGTACTTATAGATTTTATTAATTTTTTCGAATATAAATTATTTCTGCATAATTTTTGCATAATTTTGCATATTATTTGAAATCTATCCACACTTTAAATCAGCGGTGGGCACGCAGTGGCTCCGGGAACAGCGGCTACTCCCAACTTAGGTTGACTCTAATAGGGTTGTTGTTGTTGTAGTGCTCCCGAATTCAGATTTCGTGCCCACAGCTGCTTTAAATGAAACTTTAAGAAAAAAAAAAACACCAAGAAAGGGAAAGTCTATTTACAAGGCTAGAACTTGACGTTGACCACCCTTTTCGTTCAGTGTAACACCATATAGTTTTATTATTATTTGCAATATTCTAGGGTATGCTGTGTTCGTTGGTTTAACTTGCAGCCATGGCTTGCGTTAATTGCAAGCATTTTACATTAATTATTTATCCATTATTAATATGAGAAACGTTGGGTGTTCTTTCCCTCAGCTCCCCTTCAATTTCCTATTCCCCATCCTTGGTGAGGAGGGGGGATTGCATACTCACACGATTCTTTGCACCAGCTTGTGTTGCACAACGGCCACGGAGTCGATGTCTATGCAGTTCCCCAGTGTGCCGGCGAGTGTCGAGCTCAACTGTCGCCCTGACGGAGCACAATTAAGAGTCTCTCACAGTCTGTTCGGTGGTCCAGATTCCTTCTGCCCTGATGCTTATGATATAATCTCGTTGGTAATGTTGTCAACTTGTCGACTCGTTGTCTGTCGTTTTTGTCGTTGTCTGACAGTTTGAATTTTCAGAACATGTCATCAATGGAGGCGCTTTTAACTTGAGTTGGCGCTTTCCTTTCCATTCCTTTCGTTTTATTTTCATTTTCATTTTCGTTTTCGTTTGGTTTTCGTTTAGTTTTCATGGCGAACGTTACCTGGACAACAATCGCGTCGCGTCGCCTCAACTGATGTGTGTTCACCTGTGTGGTGGGTGGTGCGGGTGGTTCAGGTGGTGCGGGTGGTGGTTGATTGTCTTTGAAACTCGGTCAGCATATCATGTTCGTGTTTCTGTTTTACCGTTTTTGTGTCTAAAATTAAGCCACTACATAATTTGTTGTAGCTACGTGTTTTATTTGTTATTGATTGCCCGAAACTCCTTTCATTTGAGTGCCCGGTTAAGTGAATCAACTTTAGATACGAGTCTTTGAGTATGCAATCTATTTGGAGTGAGTTTTTGACGCTTAACTCTCATCCAAATTATTTACTTCAAGTGTAACTAAACGCGATTCTCTAATAACTAGTTATATTTACAAAATTGTATAAAGATTAAAATTTTTGGAAACAATAATTGAGATCTAAGAACTTCAAAACTTGTGATTAGTAGACCAAAATTAGGAATATAACATTGTAGATATGAAATTGAAACAATTTTAGATGGCGAAAATTTCACAAATGCGAATTCAAAAGTGATTGTTCAAAAATTTCATACTTTTTTTAAGATATTGTATTATATGGGAAACTAAACTTAGAAGATACATAGTAATTATAATAGAATTTTTAGAGTAACGAAAAAAAAGGAAATAATTGAGAAACCAAATTGGAAAAAAGCCGAAATCAAAAAAAAATCCGTGATTTTTTAAATTATTTTATTATATTTTTTCAATTATTTATTATTATTATTATTTATAAAGAATTTTTCTAATCTTTATCTACTACTTATATTTATTAGTACCCTCAGTTTAAATTTGGAATCATTTAGCAAAACAAATATAGAGACCTTTACTTTTGAAAAGGTTTCGCTAGGATTTTATTTTGCATACTTTTGTAATATTTTTATTTTTTCAAGTTCTTTTTTTTCAGCGTTTATTCAGTTTCCATAAATAACATTCTTAGTTTTCTTACAAAAATATTCGAAAATCGCATAGGGTATCACGATATATCGTTGAGAGCAGTTTCTAGCTTAGCTGGCACTTTATTTTGACCAGCACTGTAGGGTAATGGTTTAACAATTGCCATGGACACTTGCCTAGCTACCTGTGTTGAGATTACTTGGGCAGGTAAACAGCTCAAAACAATAGGCTAATGTTGGGAAATGCAATGACATTGAGCAGGAAAATTCCTGGAAAATTGTGCACTAATTGCAAAAGGGACAACAACAAGGACATCCAGGCAAAGGCAAAATGGACACTGCTTTTCCATACAAGTCCGAGCCTATAAAGGAGATGTAAAGATGTGTCCCGAAGTCAGTCATTTTTTTGGGTCTAGTGAAGCAAGTTTATCAAACATGAGCTACAGAAATCCGTCCTATGTGTTCTTCCTGCTGATGTTGTGCTATGAGGCAAACTCATTGCCCGCTGTGGACACAGCAATAGTTGCAACGGGAGTGAATTCAATTGAGGAGTCGGACAAGTTGCCAGAGTCCAACTTGGATCCGATTATCACAGCTGTATCTCCGGAAGCTGCAACGAATCAGACGTCGAATGGAGCGACTGATGCGGAGACAGATCCGTCCCTGGTAAGTTTACAAATGGAACTAAAGAAGTTAAATGCAGTGAGAAACAATTATTTAAAATAAAGCTCGAAATAAAATAAAATAAGATCCCCTGAAAGTACAAGTTTCAATCAAATACTAGAAAAAAAATTTGAGAAATCTTTGTATACATGAATATATTAACTTTCAAATAATCATTATTGATGATTTTTATTTTTTTCGCTTTTGTGTGGAATTTTTCACCAATAATTTTGCATATCCCCTTTGCCATCCAAGGCAAAAAGAAAATATTTAAAATGATAACGTAATCTTTTTTAAAAGTAAGTTTTATTTTAAGCGAAAAAATAAAAATCATAAATAATGATTATTTGAGATTCTTAATTTTTTCGCTCAAAATTAATCATTATCATTGAAGAAAATTCTTAATATCTTTAAATAATCATTTCTATGCTATTTTTATAATATAACTCATAATGATTACGGTCCCTGGGATAAATACATAAAATTTACTTATATGATTTTCATTGCAAGTACTTTCTGAACAAAGTTGTGAAACGTTGTCATAATTTGAAAATATCTTTCCAAAAATCAAAATTCTTTTTATTTATTTAGTGACCTTTTTTTCAAGATAGTATATTCTCTTTACTTTAAAATTTCCATGTTCGCTTTTCTAAAATTCTGTTTTTGTATTTACACTAAGTGAAACCTTTGTGATGAGTTAAAAATAAACTAAGCTGGTGATGAACATCTTTACAAAAAAAATATATTTTAAAATTCTTAAGTTTTTAAGCATAATTGTGTTTCTGATAATATCGAAATCCTCGACTTTAGACATTTCACAATTAGCCAAAAATCAATATCTAATAAATAAATATTTTATTTTAATCCATTTATTTATTATTCTATTTGTTCTATTTAAAATCTATCTAATCTATCTATCTAAAATTTCTAATCTGGTCTTACATTTACACTAACTGAAACCCTCTCAAAAAACACTTTAGTCGAGACATAAATCATTTAAAAAAAAAAATTGTAAATCCTTAAGTTAATCGTGCTTTTAATTACATTAAAATCCTTGACTTTAGTCAGTTCACAATTAATCAAAAATTAATATCTAATAAATAAACATCATAAATAAATTTATTTTTTTATTCTATTTACAGTCGGGCGACAATGAGGCGAGTGCCAGCAACAATGAGCCCGTGTCCATCTATGCCGGCGGACTCATCACTCCCGAGGCCTTTCAGCAGTATCTGAATCAGTACGGCGGTGCAGCTGGACTGGCGCCACTTGGTGCCGCCTATCCGTCGCCCATGACGAGTCCGCCTGGGCTCTATCCCTTCCCGGGCCCTATTATGGTGCAGACTGGCTACGAGGGATTCCTGGTGCCGGCGAATTCAGTTCAGGAAAGTGCTTCCGATGTGGCTGCAACGCCTTCTCCTTCTCCCTCTCCATCTTCCATGAATCCGCTGCTCGTGTTTGCCTCCAAATTTCTGCCCTCCATTCTAATGTCCACGTTGTTTCGCGTTATCGCCGTTGTCCTCTCCGCCGTGGGCGTCGTTCTCTTTGGCGGCGCCATCACCAGCGCCCTCTGCCGCCTCACGCCCGTCTGCGAGATCCCGAGCAAGGCCGTCCAGTACCTACGCTCTGGCGGCGCACAGGATGTTGGCCGCATGCTGGCCGAGGAAATTACCCCGGAACGCGTGCGAAGAACTACGGAATTTGTGCGGAATGCCATTCACAAATATCAGCAGCTACAGAAACTTGTCGATCCCGATTTATAATAGACTCCGAATCCTTCCGAGCTGCTTTTAATTGTATTGCCTGAAATAAAGTATAAACTTAATTTTAATCTTTGCATTTTGATTCATAGAGGGCGCTTTGGTACTTTTGCGGAAATGCGCGAAATCAACATGACGAAGCGTTTTTACATTGTGAGAATTATCAATGAGTTAAATTTGTACCTACTTAGTTATACCCTTACTGAAAGAAATCTAATTTTATCATTAAGTGTGAATCGCAGTAAAGGAAACATTCAGATCGCAGAAAGTGTGGAAGTGAAATTAGCTCGATTTTCGCGGAAGCGATTTTCATAACAAATTGACAGCTGCAGGATTAAGTTTAGTTTATGATGACATGAGTAAATGATTAAAAATTTTAATGCTGAAAATTGTTTTGCTTAAAAACTTATAAAATGAGCCAAAAAATAATTTGAACCAAATTATTTAAATTTACATGCAGAATTAAGAGATTAAATCATTGTCAATATAATATTCCGCGTGGAAATCGGATCAGTTTTGGCAAAGTTATAAAATTGTGAAGTTGGTCAAATTTTCCAGCTAGCAACTTTACAAGTCAAAATTTACTTAAAAGCACGCTTGTATTTTTAATTTAACATTTTTGGGGAAAATTCGACATATTGAAGTTATTTTGAGGAAATTAATGTTTATTTCTATTTTGATAGATAATATCATAAATTTTGGGGTATGAAAATGTTTTCGTCACTAGAATTTTACCTCGTAAAGAGGTTTTTTAATAATTTCGATATTATACTTTTGTACTTATCAACAAAAAAAAAGAAGATATTAAACTAAATTCACTGTTTGGATTTACATAACATTGATTTTGTTTTTATTTTTTTCTTATCTCGAAAATTGTTTTAAATTTAAGAGATATGTTATTTTATTTACTTTTTATTAACAACATAGAGAACAATAAATATTAAATTGTAATTTTGTTTCCAATTTACTTGGAACTTTTCTTGGCCTCGAACCACTTCTTGGTCTCCAGCACAGCCTCCCAGTTCTCGGCCCATCCGGGAGTCACCTTCTGGGCATTGGCGTACCATCTGTCCACGTTGGGATAGTCGCTGATCTTCAGCTCGGCGATGGCGAAGGTCGAGACTGTGGCCAGGATGGTAATGTCAGCAATGGTGAGATTATCGCCAGCCACATATGTCTGATCCTCCAGGAAGGTGTTGAGGAATCCAAAAGCAGCCTCGACCTTCTTGAATGCCTCGGGATCTGCGGGCTTGTTGTGCATGAACTGAGGGTAGTAGTACTCGGCAAATGATTTGTACAGGACACCCATGTCGAAGTAGAGACGCTGGTTGACCACCGCCCGCTTCTGGGGATCCTTGGGATAGAGGGAGTCTTCCTTGCCGTACTTCTCCACCAAGTACGAGAGAATCGCACGCGATTCCCACAGCACGAAGCCATCGTCGACGATCGTTGGAATCGTGTGTTGAGGATTGATCGCCACGAACTCCGGTTTCAGGTGCTCACCTTCCAGCAGATTAAGAACTTTCTTGTTCAACTCCACTCCCAATGCCTTTGCCGTCATTACAACCGAGCGACAAGGCGCCGAACCAGGCAAATAATACAAGTCCATGTCTGAATAAATTTTAAATTATGTACTTTCTCCCCTTAGAACTCTGAGAGCGAACTGACTGTCGACAAAGAGAAACGCGCTCATTTTATACAAAAAAAGCTCATGAGAATTTGTGACTCACGAATTTAACAATTATCTATGATTATATATGTGTGTACGTGTTTCATATTTTATTTATTAGATTGTTTTTGTCATTGTTAGTTTCACTTTTGTGTTTGCTGCAAACAAAAATCAGTAAAAGCGATCAGTGATCGACTACGTGATACCCTGTACACTGGTAAAGTTATTATTTTCACAAAGAATATATTACAAAATTGTTTTTACTGTAAAAAATCAGTAAAATATAAGTTTAAAAAAAATAATATGGTTTTTTTTTAAGAAACAATTTGATTTGTGTCTCGAATTACGATCGTTCTTCAATTTGCTAGTTATATTAGATAGGAAATGTATGTAAAAAATAGAAAATTGATCAATCTCGGATTTAAATACAAATTTTCAAAAAGAAAATATTTGTTTATAGAGTTCAAAATGCCTTCATTGCTCGGTTACATACATTTGTACAAAATATTCATACCCGTCTCAACTTTTTTCAATGGATATTGATTATAATATGAATCAACATTGCTATCTATGCTTAATGCTGAGGGATTGTACTATATTTATTGAGTTTTTAATTATACTAACTTGCAAGACTATTCTTCCTTTTTTAACAGGAACTCATTTGATATGACCACGTCAATTGAACAACCCTCAAAGGTACTTACCTATAATTACTATGATAATTTAACGTGGGGGAAACTTTTCACATTTTTATCAATCATAATTGGTAGGTGTAAAATATATGTTTTCAATACCTGGGGAATGAAGACCCAACCATTTTAGGCCTTAGGGGTCGTACTAATATTTTTCGAAGAGAACAAAATTAAAACAAATTAAAAACAAACAAAGGCTTAAGTCGAGCTCCAGTTGCGTGTTTAAATAAATTTAAAACATTTTTTATTGCATGCTTTTAGGCACTTACATTGCTTAAAAACTTTTATCAGCAATTACCACCTTTCTATTTGTCAGATCTTGTTACGACCAAGTAGAATGATAGGTAATAATAGTAGTTAACGTTAATTAGTAAAAAAAATCTTAATACCTGATTAAGAATATATGATATATACGCTTTATAGGGTCGGAGAAGCTTCCATCTCTCTGTTACATACATTGCAACGAATACAATATCCCCTCTTACTGATTTTTTATGTAACGGCTATAAAAAATGTAAAGCAGAATAACTATAGTATGTACAGGGTCTCCAGCAGATGAGAATGCTTGACTGTAGCACCTCGAGCGATGCGAGCAGGGGGTGAAGTCTCCTAGTTATATTTCGATATTAATCTCGATTTATAGCTTAGATCAGCGGTGGGCACGCAGTGGCTCCGGGAGCAGCGGCTGCTCCCAACTTAGATAGACTCTAATAGGGTTGTTGTTGTTGTTGTAGTTTTCCCGAATTTAGATTTCGTGCCCACCGCTGGTTTAGATTAGCACCACTATGACCAAAATAGCTTTTCTTTTTAGTTCTTATCAGTTTTATCTCGAAAATTGTTTTAAATTTAAGAGATATGTTATTTTATTTACTTTTTACTAACAATATAGAGAACATTAAATATTAAATAGTAATTCTGTTTCCAATTTACTTGGAGTTTTTCTTGGCCTCGAACCACTTCTTGGTCTCCAGCACAGCCTCCCAGTTCTCGGCCCATCCGGGAGTCACCTTCTGGGCATTGGCGTACCATCTGTCCACGTTGGGATAGTCGCTGATCTTCAGCTCGGCGATGGCGAAGGTCGAGACTGTGGCCAGGATGGTAATGTCGGCGATGGTGAGATTATCGCCAGCCACATATGTCTGACCCTCCAGGAAGGTGTTGAGGAATCCAAAAGCAGCCTCGACCTTCTTGAATGCCTCGGGATCTGCGGGCTTGTTGTGCATGAACTGGGGATAGTAGTACTCGGCAAATGACTTGTACAGGACACCCATGTCGAAGTAGAGACGCTGGTTGACCACCGCCCGCTTCTGGGGATCCTTGGGATAGAGGGAGTCGTCCTTGCCGTACTTCTCCACCAAGTACGAGAGAATCGCACGCGATTCCCACAGCACGAAGCCATCGTCGACGATCGTTGGAATCGTGTGTTGAGGATTGATCGCCACGAACTCCGGTTTCAGGTGCTCGCCCTCCAGAAGATTAAGTTCCTTCTTATTCAACTCCACTCCCACTGCCTTTGCCGTCATCATGACCGAACGACACGGAGCCGAAGCAGATAAATAATAAAAGTCCATGTTTGAAAGTATGTGAAATTATACACTTGTTTCCCCTTAGAACTCTGAGAGCGTACTGACTGCCGGCAAGAGAATCGCGCTCATTTTATACAAAAAAGCTCATGAAAATTTGTGTACAATATACATACGTGTACCATATTTTGTTTATTAAATTGTTATTGTCATTGTTAGTTTCACTTTTGTGTTTGTCGCAAACAAACTGTGCAGGGCGACCGACTGCAATATACCCTTTTTACTACTTTTAGATACTCTAAAATACATGAAAATTCTGGAATACCAACCGTTTTGAAATTTTCCAGGTAGATAGAACCGTTGTAGAAAGAAGAGGGAATGTATCCAAAATATAAAAAAATTATCTAACTCAATATTTAAATTGTCAAAAAGTAAATACTTATTAACATAGTCCAAGATGGCTAAAGCTGTAGAATATTCTACAATATTGAACTATCTTGAATTTTTAATCGGACTACTTAAACTCATTTTCTATGACCACGTCAATTTAACAACCCTCTTTAGTAATTATAATTAGTTTAATAATTTAACGTGGGAGATCTTAGAGATCGAAATTATAATGTTCTAAGAAATTAAAATTAAATATTTGAATTAGTCTAAAATTTAAAAAAGAAAAACACTGAATAACACATATAAATATTTATATATTTATTTTCATAAGGAGAGAAAACATTCTTTTAAAATTTTAGTATTTTCTGAATAGAGGGGCACTTGAGAATCATCGATAATACTCTAATATTACCAAATAAAAATTATCACTGTAAGCTGCTGTTCTCTTCAAAAGTAAGAGCTATAATTATTACATTTCCAGAACTATCAGAACAGTATTTCATTTCTTCATATCAATTAGTACAAACTACAGATTAGATATGGCAATTAATTTTTGGGGATTATTACTATTGAAATGCCTATTAACAGAGCGGGAACAGAGCGATAACAGCTGATAACTTATCGCCAAAGTGTAACATAATAATGAAGTTAATATACAGTGATGGAACAAATAATAGAATTGCTCATCAAATAATTTGAGAGAACAGAGAATTAAAAACAATACGATTATACAAAGCCATAGAACTTTGGATATATTTTTTTTTTACATTTACATTTACATTTTACATTTAAAAATTCCCTATTCTATGCTTGGAAGTAGCTAATATAAAATATCCTGAGCAAATTTAGTTCAAATCATGCTAATATAATAGCCTTCACAGCACCGATCAGTCGAAAATTTCAAAAGGGAAGGGTACAAAATCTTCGGTGTGTATTTTGTTTTCTCTTTTATAGATAGATATAGATATAGATTTAGAGATACATTATAGTTACAATTAGGTGTGTTTGTAAACACATTTCTATAACCAATTAGAACATTCTCGTAATTTATAATTGTTTTCAAAACTGTTTATTTCATTATTGAACAAAATAATAACAAGTTAACTTAATTAGGAACATAAATTAGAATAGAATTTAGAGTTTACGCGCTGCTTCCAGGCGCGCTGTATATTCCTTGGCCAGTTCAACGTTCTCCTCGAAGCCGGGAATCTCCTTTTGGACCGTCTCGTACCACTTGGCCACGTTGGGGTAGCTCTTGAGCTTGAACTCGCATGCGACATAAGTTGTCACCGTGGTAATGATGGCGATATCGGCAATGGTTAAATGATCGCCAGCTACGTATTTCTGACCATCGAGGAAAGTATTCAAGAAATCAAAGGCAGCCTCGATCTTCTTGAATTTCTCGGGATCACCGGCCAGCTTCTCACGGAATTGTGGATAGTAGTATTCACTGAAGGCCAGAGTCAAAGTTCCCATATCGAAATGTAGACGCTGATTAACGACCGCCTGTTTCTTGGGATCCTTGGGGAAGAGAGAATCGTCCTTGCCGTACTTCTCAACGAGATACACCATAATGGCACGTGATTCCCACAGGGAGAAGCCATTGTCCACGAGCGTGGGCACCGTATGCTGAGGATTGATCTTCAAGAACTCCGGCTTCAGATGCTCCTCTTCGTGGGTTTTCACAACAACCCTATTAAGCTTGACGCCCAAAGCAGACGCTGCCAAGATAACCGAACGACTCGGTGAGGCAAAAGGCACGCAATATAGATCCATGTTTCCTTCACAAGCAATGAACATCAACTGAAATTACCGGTGCAAGTGCAAAAGCTTTTATAGTTATTCCAATCAGCGCTGCTCTTATCGCTCTCACTTGATGCTCTCTTGGGATCCACACATACACAAAAGTTATCTACATGCATACATACATATGTATATATGTATGTATGTATGTACACGCAGTGCAAGCAAATCACGAGTACCCGGCAAATTGTCCACATTAGTGCACACAGATATACTGACAGCTACTCAAGTAACTGTGTTGACAATAATAAATGTTATATGTATGTACATTTTTTTATTTTAGTAAATTGGTTCACCCATTGAATATTATTATAATTTGTTTAATTTAATTATTTTCTAAATTTTTTTGTCACAACAATTACTTAACAGACGGTTCGTTATTAATATTTTTGCCGGCACAAAAGCTCAAAATACATTTGTTGGAATTCATTGGCGTATGTATGTATGTATGCATGTATGTACATATGTATGTATGTGAAACGTTATCTGCTGAACAAATGCAAGCACAAACAAACAATTCCTCTGAGATGATGGCAACAGTGTTTTACAAAAACAAACGTTTTTATCTGAATATGTATGTATGTACATATATACTTACATGCATATACATATGTACATGGATATATGTACATACATACATATACATACCTACTGCATGACAAAAGTCTTAAATAGCTGCTGTTTGTAAGAAATTAACTGTGTTTCTCATTAGAACTGCCCGAATATTTAAATCGTTAAGACAATACATACAAACATTTAAATTGTACGCTCCAGCTGCCGACTTATGCAAATATTCATACATATAATATACATACATAAATGTAACAAACATACATACATACATATAAAGCATGAACAAGCATTTTGCGAGACTATTTTTGTGAAGCACAAACAAAAACAGACTAATCAAAAATAAACCCACTCTCTCTCTCTCTCTTTCAACATGTGATCTCTTTGCTTAAATCTCTTACTGATCAACGCTCTTATTCAACGCAAGAGATCTATCTCTTGTGTGGAACCTACATATGACGCATGCGTAGTCAAAGTATGCTGACTGTTAAACTGGTTTTTCTGTGGACTCCATAGATTTTATTATTATTTACGCGTCTTGACCTTTCTCTATATTCTTTGTCAGAGAATTGTGCGTAAAAACCTAACTTGTGGCTCTTTTTCGCTACTTTTGTTTATGTTTTTCGTTTCGCTAAATTTCAAAAATTATGTACAAATGAGTAATAAGCCGAAACCGGCTTTTGTGGGAAGCACAAACAGTTTGGAATATTCCAGATATGCTCTTAAGTTGCCGGCTATTCAAATGAGTAAGTTTGTGTGTCTCTCTTTTATGCTGACACATCGAATTTGTTAGTTTTGTTTTCAAGTTTCGTTTGCGGCAAATATGACGTGTACTATGTGTACATCAAATGCTCGCCTTGTTTATTATTAAGTTTTTTTTGCTTCATCATGCTGATAATAAAGTTTGCAAGTTGTGAAACTGATAAATTTTGCTGTTTGCTTGAGACAGGCCATGGTGTTAATATGTACATATAGATTGTTCTAGTATCTTGTGAAATTCTATGCTCCAAATGTTTGAGAATGACTTTCACAATTTGTTTATCGATTGGATTTGGATTGTCGACTTCATTTGTAGAGCAATCCATCTTTTGTGCACACGATACCCAATTACATACTTGACTATAAATATTTATCTATCGATTTTACTTAAGAGTTGACCAAGAAGGGAGTCTAATCAACTGGACATTAACGTGGCCAAAATGGTCATTAGGATAATTGCAGGACATTTGACGTCAATAAATACATTCAACATACATTTCAAGTACAAATGTTGTGGTGTGTATTAAACCAAAAAAATATGCACAGTTTGTCAAGTAATTGTTTTGACAAGTAGCAAAATTTTGAAATTTTTTTTTTTATAATCGGCTCTGTTCCGAATTCGGAAAACGAGTCGATTTGAAACAAAACGAGTTGATTACTGTTCCGAATTCCGAAAATCTGCAATAAGTGTAGTTTTCAAAACGTGCGCTGTAGAGTCACAGGATTTAAAAGTAAATGCCTTTTAAAGCTTTAAGATTAATATCTAAAATTAAAAACTGGAAATTATAATAGTGTTTAACATTTTTAGAATCGATTAACATCACTACTTCAAGTTTATGCCGTTGAAGTATTTTTTAAAACTATTTTTTTTTAAATTATCTATAAAATATTTTATAACAAACAAAACCGAGCTGTTCTGAATTCCACTTTAATTTTGGTTATCGACACCAACCCTCGCAATTTAAAGCTGCTAGAGTTGCTTTATTTTAACAACAAAATTCTAGCAATGAAGTTTTAGTCTTAATTTACCCTCTATCTGCTATATTCCTATATGCTATAAAATACTAAAAAATAAATTTTCGAAACGTTTTCGAAACCAAGTTGGAAAAGTAAAAACAAGCCCATTTCGATCGGAATTGGGAACAGCAAATTGTAAAACGTTCGTTTTCGTTTCGTTTTTACTTTTTGAAAACGTTTGAAACTCGGAACAGGCCTGATAATTAAAAATGGGCATTTTTTTCTTTGTTCAAAATATGATTTGATGAACTGTATGCGAGAATGTTTTGCCTAAGCCGTAGAGATGGGCATGGGCCTCCTTTTTGAGGCACGGCACGGCCCAAGCACGGCTGGTAAAAACTGAGGCCCAACACGGCCCAACACGGGATTTTTCTAAATAGGCACGGCACGGCACGGGCACGGCACGGCCAAACACGGGCGCTTGTAAATTTACTTTGTAAATTATCTTTATTCATTTTTGTCATCGTGGCGTCCTTTTTTTTATTATAATCGTGCTGTCGATGTTGTAAGTGTTCGCAAATTGTGCGATACATTGATGAATTCTACAGCTCAAGCTGACAAACAAGCGATAAAACTACGCCAACTTATCGAAAGTACCATATTTAAGCTCAAAATCTGTACCGTGCCTCCCGTGCCTACCGTGCCTCCCGTGCCTCCCGTGCCTACCGTGCCTACCGACTTTGGCACGGTAAAACACGGCAATTTTTAATAAGGGGCCCAACACGGCCCAACACGGATTTTTTTAAATAGGCACGGCACGGCACGGACACGGCACGGCCCATGCCCATCTCTACTAAGCCGCATTATAATTAATGTGACCAATTTATGTAGGTAGACTGTCATTATAGTTTAATATGATGTGAATGCTACTTATTTAGATATGATCTTATGTACAAAGCCTTTTCGAAGCACTTTGGATATTAGTTGAGTTGGTCACCTGAAGAGGGCGTAAATAGGCCTCGAACTTAGAAACAATGTTTAATGACTTTCAAGGTCATAATGTATCGTTTTAATGCGACTTTCAAGGTAATTTTCCATCTACAAAGTCTTAATTTGTTGCTATTTGTAAATAGTTAAGTTTGTTCTGATTCACACACAACTTATGTATGTATTTGTGTGAGTAATTTCAAACCTAATCTCTGATTGGAATACCGCATTAGCTTTGAGCAGCTGCAAGAGCTTTAAAGAATTTGCCGAGTATAAATAAACAATATTGTTTATAATGCGCGTTTAAATTACAGTTGATACATACTATGTATATACATATGTATGTACACTCATGCATATACTGGAAATTCTAAAGCCCACAAAGCGATCCACAGAACGTTAGACAAACAAAAATGTAAAGAAATAAGCAAACACAAAAGAAAAGAGAGACAAACAAAAAACTGAGCGCAGAGAGCGGCAAATAACTCTCCAAAAATTGTAGCGATCCGCAATGTAGTGTAACGAGTTTTATTAGAAAGTTTTGCCGGTTTCTAGAGTGCCACAAGTGAACGGTATAACTAAACATGTTGCAAGTTACAATTTGATTCATAATATTCGACCATGCCACATCGGCAACTCTGAATAAATGTCTGTATACAGTTGCGGCAAAACCTACACACTCACAACAAACGCCGGCGAACAAGCAAAGTGAAAAACAACGGCAAACACACAAATTCAAATAACGCTAGTCTCTCTCTTTATGGCAGTCTCTACTTTTGTGCACACACATGCATACAGCCATACATATGTACGCCTGCATAGACGTTTGCTTGTGTGCGTGCATTACTTTGCCCCCTCCGCGAGACGCTGTTTGTTTGTCGTACTTTTGGCACTAACATGGCGGTTGCTCAGCCCGCGACTCGCGACTGAGTGAGTTGGCGATATCGCGACGCCTATAAAAGCCGAACCTCTCTCCAGATGCCCAACAGTGTTGCTTGATACTTGGTACAGTGCGCCGCGTCTTTAATATAATCCCAAATGTAAGTGCTTTTTTGTGTATTCTATCATTTGTGTGTGTTTTGTGTATCCAAAAACTTGTAGAGCCAAAGAAAAAAAAAAAAAAAATTAACTCAAGTGTGCAGAAAACATAGTAAAGAAACAATTAGAGCAAAAGGAAAAAAACTAATGACATCATTGCACAGGATTTCAAGATATACAAAAGAGACAATGAGTGAACTTTGACTTGTGTTGTTACCAGTGTTGCTAAAACAGCTTTTTTCTCGTCAAATCTGGCTGTCATTACAGTCAAATTGTAGAAAAGTCATAAAATAGAAAATAAAAATTGTTCAGTTGGTTAAAATCCTTTGTGTTTCAGCTATTTTCTTTAAATAAAAGTATTTGAACTTTTGGAAAACATTGGAATTTGATGGAAAAATATCAGATTTTTTCAAATAAATTTTTAAATTCATTCCTTTTCGACTTTTTCTAATTTTAATTTTTTTTTATTTTTTTTTGTTATTGTAGTACTAAATATGGATTTCTACTATCTCCCCGGATCTGCGCCCTGCCGCTCCGTCATCATGGCTGCCAAGGCCGTTGGCGTTGATTTGAACAAGAAACTGCTCAATCTGCAGGCTGGCGAGCACCTGAAGCCCGAGTTTGTGAAGATCAATCCTCAGCACACCATTCCCACTCTGGTGGACAGTGGCTTCGCACTGTGGGAATCGCGTGCTATTCTGGTCTATCTGGTGGAGAAGTACGGCAAGACCGACTCCCTGTACCCCAAGTGCCCCAAGAAGCGTGCCGTCATCAACCAGAGACTGTACTTCGATATGGGCACTCTGTATCAGAGCTTTGCCAACTACTACTATCCCCAGGTGTTCGCCAAAGCGCCCGCTGATCCCGAGGCCTTCAAGAAGATCGAGGTTGCCTTCGATTTCCTGAACACCTTCCTCGAGGGTCAGGAGTACGCTGCCGGTGACTCTCTCACCATCGCCGACATCGCCCTGGTTGCCACCGTGTCCACGTTCGAGGTCGCCAAGTTCGATATCAGCAAGTACGCCAATGTGAACAAGTGGTACGAGAACGCCAAGAAGGTCACTCCCGGCTGGGAGGAGAACTGGGCCGGCTGCCTGGAGTTCAAGAAATACTTCGATTAAGCGATTATCCTTGTAAATTTATTTATTAATACTTCACAAAACGATTTGATATCGTCCAATTGTTGTGTGCTAATTTGCATTGAGCCAAAACTTGATGCAAATAATTCTCCTTAAAATAATAAAAAAGTATTCATTTTTATTGAATACGAGTAAAACAGTATTTCGAAATTTATTACTTTTTATTCATTTACTAATTGGTGGGTGTATTTAAGTTTTCAAATGAATAAACAAAAAGTAAATACAAATAAATATCAATACCAAAACAATTTGGGTTTTTTCCTTTCGTTCAAAACCAAAGCTTTAAAATAAGCTAGATCTAGCTTTTAATAAACTAACGCGGCAGCACTGGTTTAGGCTTGTTCTCCTTATTGAATACGAGTACAAGTCAATACAACAAATGTACATACAATTTTTGTCTGAATTACTTTATAACCTTTTTTTTTGGTTCACATAAATTAAAACTAATTGGTGGGTGTATTAAATCGCCATTAGAACCGGTAATACTAAGTATCCAAAGCTTTTAATTGCATCTAATACAATTTTGTTGTGTGTGTAGACTTGTTCTACTCAGCTCATTCTCTGCCTCTCTTTATTGTTGATGAGAAAGAGTCGCTCTCATAACAATTGCCGGCTGCACATTATTCGCTGGCTGCCGAAAAAGCTTTCGATAGTGCGCATAAAGCGAAAAATGGATACACAACTACATTTGCAAGTGCATGCATAGATATGTGAATTGGTTGGTGTAGAGTTTGTAAAATTGTAGAAATTGTTTGCTTGTTTATCATTTGTAATCCACACAGCATCGCCACTTGCGTCAAATTGTGATACATGTGTGTTCTCTTTAAAAAGTTTACATTTCTATTGAGTGCAATTTAAAATATACAATTTGTGACTCTGCGTAAATTGAGCTGCTTCTCGTTAGTAACAACAATTTGCCGGCAATTCTATTACAGCGCTCAATTGCATAAAGTCTACACAAACAAGAATTATTTCTCAGTCAGTTGCCATAAGAGTGTGCTGTGAGTCGGAAGCTTTTCGTAGGCTATCGAAAAAGGTAAGCAAAGTGTACAGTATGTCAAGTAGGTGTGTGGACAACGAAAGAAATTCATTTACAGTGAACCACTAATGTCTTCATACAGCATAAATTTGTAAAATTTGCGTATAATAAAGATGTTTTGATGCGGCTTTCTGATATTAATCTTTTATTCACTTAAATTCCGTTCTAATGATACCAAAATTTCTTTAACCCATTAAGTAGCTATCGAAAATTTTGAATTTAAAAAAAAAAAATCAATTTTTCAACTTTTTTCCTCGATTTTTTCCAAAAATATTTTGATGGAGAAAAATTCTTCAAACAATTCTAAGAGTGACTGCAAAATTTTTTCAAAAATATATTTTAATTTATTTGAAAATCCTAAAAATTACGATTTTAACCCCTTTTTCCTACTTTTCACACAAAAAGTGGCTTTTTGCAGTTTTGAAAAAATTATAAAAAATACTAGCAAAATTATTTTTGAAAAACTCTTAGAATTGTTTGAAGAATTTTTCTGCATAAAAATATTTTTTGGAAAGAATCGAGGAAAACACTTTCTCGACATACTATAAATTTGTATTTCCCCTGCGTTAAAAATTATCTAAACATCAACAGGTCATTCATCATGCTGGATTTCTATTACATGCTCTACTCGGCGCCTTGTCGCTCCATTCTGATGACCGCCAAAGCTTTGGGGATTAAGTTGAACAAAATTCAGGTGGATCTGGATGCTGGAGATCATTTGAAGCCGGAGTTTGTGAAGATCAATCCACAGCACACAATTCCCACCTTGGTCGATGGCGACTTTGCGCTGTGGGAATCTCGTGCGATTCTTCTCTATCTGGTGGAAAAGTACGGCAAGGATGATTCTCTGTATCCCAAGGATCCAAAGCAGCGAGCTTTAATCAATCATCGCCTGTTCTTCGACTTGGGCACGCTCTATCAGAGCTATGTCTATTACTACTATCCCCAGTTGTTCGAGGAGGTCAAGCAACCAGCTGATCCCGAGAACTTTAAGAAGATTGATGCTGCTTTCAGTGCCTTTAATACATTGTTGCAAGGTCAAAACTATGCAGCTGGCGATAAGTTAACTGTGGCTGACTTTGCACTTTTGGCCACTGTTTCCACCTTTGAGGTAACTGGATATGATTTTAGTAAATACGCCAATGTCAGCAGCTGGTACGAGAAGGCCAAGAGGGAAATTCCCGGCTGGGATGAGAATTGGGAAGGCTGCTTGTTGTATAAGAAGTTGTATTTGCAACAACTTTAAGGACAGTAGAAAGATATGTACTATTTTAATGGAGCTTAAAAACTCTCAAAAAACATAAACTCTTATATAGAAAGTTGTAATAATTCCAACTTAAAATAAATCTAATAAAATGCATATGAAAGTAATAACTCAAAAGATAGCTGAAATTAATTTACTACTTGTATAATAATAGAAAAAATAATAATATTGTTATCATATTGCTCATAACTTTGTCTCATTATCTTATCAATAGAGTCAACGACTTGATCTTATCGGTCTTGTGAAATACTGGGTCATTTCTAGTGTCTAAAAGCAGTGGGGGGCATGACAAGCATATATTCGAATGATTATTTCATTTTATAACTCACACGACCGAGTATATTCCATTTTAGATTAACAGCAAGTTAGTGACGATAACACTTAAAACAGAAACTGTTATGCTTTTAATAATATCTAAAAAATTAAAACAATTTTATATAAGACCGGTTTCTGAAATCCAGAATATTGGTCTTACAATTTTTATATTATTTATTAAGACTATTTGTCTTGATAATTTGGAATTTAAGAATTTTCGGCTCGCATATTTTCGAAGAAAGATCTTAAATTTAATATTTCTCTCACTAAACTTTAAATGTTCTTGCTTTAACTTTTTTAAAAAATCTGTTTTTTCGCCGGATTTCAAACAAATTATATTTGAAAAAATGTTAATAATAAATTTGGCTGTCAAAAATGTAATACTATACACAAAGCATACAAAATTTGAAAAGACTGTTGAGTCTTCTCATCAATTATATAGAATTATCAGTAAGGGAAAAATGTATTTGGCATTTTTTAAACAATAAATAGATTGTTTTTTTTGAAATTTTAGATATAATATATTAAATATGTCACCAAAAAAATATTTATTTTATATAGTTAAACATAAAAATAATATTTGTCAATTATGACTTCAAGTTTTCCATAATTTTTGTTGAAACTTCCAAGAGATTCGATCAGTTGATTGTCGTTTTTATTAGAAAAACTGTCCAACGAAGAGACCCAAGAGGGAATAAGCAAGATAATAGCATTGTTTTTTTTATTGTTATCTTCATTAGATTCATTCGACACCTGTTATATCATCGAATGAAAGTGACTATCATCAAATGAATGAGCTGTCGGGTGATCGTGTGTCTTTGTTTGTTTTATGAGTGTCAGCTTTTGATTATATTGAAATTATATATTTTTGAATACATATATGAGATATGTACCTCAGCGACTGGAGCTGCCCTGAACTTGTATTATCGACCCGGATCTGCGTCAAGGTGATTGAAATTGAATTTGATAAGTATATTTTCATTTGAATTTGATAAGTTTCATCAGAATACTTGCTAGGCAGCAATTTAAGCCTGAATGTTTGAGAAATCTTACAACTCCTAAAATACTCCTGATTAAGGCAATTTTAAAAATATAATTAGGGTATTCAGAAACTATGATATTTGTGTTATGTGGCAAAGTGATAACACTGAAGCTAGTGAGTGACCTTTTTAAGTTTCTGTTGTCGTATTTATGATATCATTGAGTTAAATTTCAATGAACAGCTGTTTTGTACAAAGCATGCATTCTCTTTATTTCGTTTTAGCTCATGCGTTTGGTTTCACCCTCTCTTACTATTGTGTTTTTTAAGGCTTTTGCCACTGTAAAAAATCAATTTAATAATTTAAAAAAATTTGCATCTCTTTGTTTAAATTTAAAATCTGTCCAAGAAACAATCACTAAAATTTTAATTTGTGGGATTCGAACTTTAGTTACTTAACTGAAAATTCGAATTCTGACAGGTCGGCGACTCTAACCGTAGAGCCACAGGACCAAGAAAAATGATTTACTTTTACAACCAATACCAAAACCAACCTCAGTGTGACCTTATTTCGTTAGATATTTTAAACAGTCTGGCAACCTTTCACCTTTTGAAATTTTGTCTCAATACGACGAATTTTGTATACATACCCCAGGGCATGTTTGGTGTGATATACTATTTTCTGTGTGTTTGTTGTCATTACAACATATAACACTTTGCCACATAAAACAAATATTAGAGTTTCTGAATACCCTAATTATATCTTTTTTTTTTATTTTTGCAGAATTTTAAAGTCAAAAAACTGTAAAGTAATTGGTCAAAAAATTATCACACCATAAAAAACATCGGCGATGACGATGTTTTCTTTATTAGGGTCATAAAATATTAGTATTTAAAGAAAGAATTTCAAGTAATTGACATGTTGTAGATATATTAAAGAAAGCTTTATTTATTATTGCACTTGATTCTTAGATGGTATTAATGGAGCTACAAACTAGAGATTGCACTTGGTTAACTTATTGCTGACTAAAACAAGGAGTTCGATTTGCTAAACTCGAGCGGACGTCGAAAGGATTGCTCGAGATTGTGGAGTCGCTGCTCCAGATCGTTCATCGAGTTGCGCAGGGCGTGTCCCCGTGGCCTCAAGGATATCTGCGGCGAGTGCTGCATGAGGTCGTCCTTGACGCCGGAGAAGGAGTGGCGAACGCAGGAGGAACGCTTCTCGAACTTGGTGTTCTGATAATGCGGATGATGTTGCAGCTGCAGCTGCTGCTGCTGATGATGCTGTCGATGCTCACAGCTGCCACTGCGACAATTGTGTGCTACCAGAGGCTCGTCGGTTTTGAGGGAGTCCTCATAGGTATCACTAGGCATAGATAAAAAGAGAATTGTAGCTGATCAGTTTGAAATGGACTAATCCCACTTACCTGCTGTCTGTGTTGGGATGCTGACGCAGCTCCAGATGCGCCTTGGCATGTCGGGGACAGAGCAGCTCCCCAGGGTTGCCACCTCGCTTGGAGGTGCTGTGAAAGGAATCTGGCGAGGTTTCATACAGCTCCCGACTGCTTAGGAACTCCACGCCCGAATCCTGGCCCGTGGAGTGCAGTGAGAACAAGGATGTTTCGTAATTATTGCTGGGGAGGAATTTAATGAATTGATTAACATAAGATTTATAATTGGTTTATAGCTGATTTTCTGTAAGAATTTTGAATATCTTTTATGTCTCAGATTTGGGAAAAGAAATTCGAAAGCCAAAGGAAAAAACTTGTGAGTAGGAAAAGTGTGACTAGTAAATTAAAATAAGAAAAACAATTTCGGAAACAAGTCTAAAATATTTAATTTCCTACTGGGGAACTTCTAAAAAGAAAATGTATATTTGGAGAAATTAGAATTGAGATTTTATTTAGAAACACAAATTGAAATGGAAAAAATTAAAACAATCCGAATTCAAATTAATAATAAAAAGAAATAAATATATTTTTAATTATTAAAAATAATATCGGATAAAAAATTGGTGTGCTAAGGCAAAATTTAGAAAAAAATCTTTGTCTAAAATACTTTATTTAAAATTGTTTGATTTCCTACTAGAAATCTTCCAGTATGAAAATGTATATAGGGAATAATTAAAATTGAAATAGGATTTAGAATGAAATTAGATCAGAAATTGGAATGGGAAAAATTAAAATAATTTAAAATAAAATAAAAAATAAAAAGAAATAAATATATTTATAAATATTATTTATAAATACTATATAAAAACAAATAAATAAACTTAACATTCAACTGGAGTTAGAAAAATTCTAATTTTTTCGAAAATTAGAAATATAAATGTTTCCATATTTTTGTACTATTTTCTTTCTGATTTTAATTTTCTAGTTTTGCTGCCTTTTTTATCAACGTTATTTTGTTTTCTTTTAATATGTTCCTAGTTAGTTTTTTTGTGTTTAGAATTCTTCAGTGCACACTTACAGATTGTTGACGGGCTGACAGGAGTTGTACTTGAGCACAAATGGAGCATCGGCTGTGGAGGCCGCAGCAGCAGCTGCCGCTGCCTTGGCAATGGACTTGGGCAGGGGCACATCAATGTATTCTCTCTGCTGCTGACTAGGATGAGAACTATGTAGAGAATTGAGAATGTTAACCAGTTTGTGCACCACTTACTCGTTGAGGTATTGATGATGTTGCTGCTGTGTAACCAACGCCTGTTGCTGATGGTGATGATGCAACTGTTGTTCCAGTTTCTCGGTTGCCGTTGCCGTCGATTGTGTCTGTGCCGAGGAGCACACAGATTCTGGCATGAAAGCACTAGTCGGTCTCTGACCGATGTTGTTCTGGTTGTTGTTGAAGTTGCTCTTCTTGCCGCTGCTTCCCTTGCTGCAGCGCTGCGTGTGTCGCTGCTGACGCTGGCGTCGCTGCTGCGATCGGGACTGATTAATCCCGGCTATGGTATAAGTCAGTCCGGCCTCCGAGGCGGCAAAGTCGCGTTGTGACCAGAGTTGTCTGCAAGCAAAGAAAACAGACAGACTTTGAGTGGCATTCACATTCACATTCGCATTCACATTTGTCATCATCTCCTCATTTGAGATGCAGTACAGTGGGACAAACGAACAGATTCGCTTATATTATTTGTACTTCTTTGTAACTTGAATTATATTAGTTTTCTCTAATCGTTAAACATATTTAAATACCTTATCCATTCTAAGCATTTTTTTTACTTTTTTTTAATCAACTTTTTTTAAGTTTTTTTTTTTATTTTACCATTCTGTTTTTGTAAAGCGTAAATTATTGTTCTTATATCACAATAAAATCATTTCCTAATATAAAACCCTCTCAATTTAAATATGCCTCTGACTAACATTAAAAAATGTTTAAAAATGTAAAAAATGTTTTAAAAATAAATATTTTAAAAAAATTATTTTTAAAAACTTGGATTTTTTCTGTATGTCACAATGAGATCTGCTCTTACTTCCAAATATACTTAAAATTCTCACAATCTGAAAATGTATCTGATTAACATTTTTAAATGTTAAAAGTGTCATTTAAAAATTTTCGAAAAATTGGAAACATTGAATTTTTAGTAAACATCATAAAAAACAATATTTTTGTTACTTTCAAGAATGTTGTAAAATGTTAAAAATGTAAATTATTTTGTTAAAATTTTCAAAGTAAATTAAAAAAAATTCAAAAAAAACTGGAAACACAAAGAATATTTAGTAAAAATCATAAAAACAATGTTAAAGCTGTAAAATATTTTGTTAAAATTTTTCAAATAAATAAAAATTTTTTTACATAAATTGACAACACAAAAAAATCTTTGACTAATATCATAAAAACAATACTTTTGTTACTTTCGAGAATGTTAGTTTTTATATGCTAGGTTGTCCACTTCTTCCACTGTGCACAGTTGTCGCCAGAGCTGAAGCTACGCTTAATTGCCAGCTTATTTGGCTGATCTTCTGCTTGTTGTGTTTGTTGTTGTTGTTGTAGTTGTTGTTTTTGCTGCTAATGGTATTTTTTACAGTTAGAATTTTATGTGACAGGTGGGGAGCAAAAAGTGCGACAGATATGTATGTAGTTCTGGCCAAGAAGCAACCAACCAACAACAGCAACAGCAATAACAACAAGAACAACAGGTAAAGTGTGTGACTTAATGATTTATTAGATGGCCTTAGTAAGTAATTATGCAAGTAAGTAAGTAAGTATCTATATGTGTGTATCTATGTATCTGTTGCTTAACATAAATGCATCCATGAGCTACTTTAAAGTGAGCTCGTTTCGCAGTCTTTAAGTTGCAGTTCTCTATCCTTTCTCTCTCTCTCATTCTCTCTTTATCTTTACCGTTTTTGGCGCAGACAGAGATAGCAACAGGCGGCAATGGCAGCTCCCAAACTGATCAGCGCTAGGAGCACCAAAGTCACATATTCCAGTCCCCCCATGAAGTGGGAGACAGAGGCGTGCGTTGGACGGGGGGCTTCTCCGAACTCGGCCAACTCGATGATCCGTGGCATTGTCTTGGATCCATCCAAATGCTGCAACTGCTGCTGCTGCAACTGCAATGCATCCAGCTGCAGTCCAGCCAAGGATCTGCAAGAGAGTAGAGCATATAGATAGATACATTCGTCAAAGACTTAACCGACAGTTTCAGGTCATGGTAGTTGAATTTATGCTTACTCTTGTAACTGCTCCATCTCGACAATGGCATTGGTATGTGGATCAACGGCGTAGATGTAGGCATTGGTGCTGTCAGGGAGAAAGGAGGCAGAAAATGAGAAGGAAGCTCGAAATTTATTGTGTACATTTATGAAACGCAATTACAAAGCATAAATAAGAACATACAAGATATTAAATCTTAAACAAAACTTTATCAGGGGTGACACAGAAATCGCTTTCGCTTGAATTTCCCCTCAATTTCATTTCGCCACAGGTCAATTCGTAGAATAATTTTACGTGGAATAAACTAGCGCTAAATCCGCTGGCGTCCGATGCTGCCACCTAGTCCGATTTAAATTTTCGAAGTCAAGGGCAGCGATGCCACATATTTTAGTCAGAATTAAGGTAAGGTATTCAAAAAATATATATGAAACCACTTTTGTTTTCTTTAAATAAGGCATTCAAAAAAAGGTAAATCAAGTTTAACCGAAGAAAACCTTTAACTTTTCGTGCAATTTGTGAAAACATTTGTCACGAAGGGTTGCCAAACTAATGGCAGACAGTCAGTTACTTTTTTTTTTTTTTATTACATAAATAAATTAAATCATATTAATAAAATAAAAAAAAAACTATAAGCCTTTTGTTCTGCAAAGATAAACTTGATAAAGTTGTAAATCAAGCCCTTGGGTAATTTAATCTGAGAAGGTGTCAGCCCTTAGCAGCCTAGCTCGTAAAGATTGGTGAAAATGCTAAAAAAATTAAATCTCTCGAGGTTCTGTGGCATCTCGGACATTTCTGTGCGGAAATGCTTTCTGGGAAATTCTATTTCGCTTGCGTTTTGTGTGACACCCCTGTATAATTAAGCAATAAAGTGAGTGTAAAGTTCATCGAAGAAACATAACATAAAATTTTTAGGGAGGCTCTTAATGTATTGAAAATTATTCTGATCGGAAATACTCATAAGTTGCTCAGGGCTGCTTGTAAGTGATTCTTGAGATCGATTGTTTTCCTATAGACTTGGCAGAATGTTAATGAAAAGTGAGTCTAAAGTGGATTAAAGTGAATTCAGCACTTCTGGGCCTTAAGGTTCTTCTCTAAAGTCTTAGAACCCATTAACCCATTGAGGTAAATCATTTGCAAATACATAAAGATAAGAAAATAAAGCGGATCTTAAGACTTACGCGACTTCGAGTCCTCCTGAGTTGGGTTCCAGCAGTCGGACACGCACATCCTTGCCAATGGCCGAGCTCAAAGCCTCCACGAGGCTGTCGCTGCGCCGCTCGACGTCCACGGGTTTGCCGGCGACAACCAGACGCACCTGCTTCGACTCATCGATGATGTAGACAAAGACATTGACGATGCCGCTGCGTCCGTCGTCGGCACCGATGCGATCGGTGGCCTTCACATCGAAGCCATAGATGCGCTCGTCGAGGGGCAGATCCCCCAAGAGACGAATGTTGCCCGTGTGCTCATCGATGCCGAACAGTTTGGTGGGTTCGTTGAGCAGACGATAGCGTATCTCGGCATTGAGGCCCTCGTCGGCATCCGTGGCAGTCACTCGGGTCACGTGGTAACCGAAGCTGGCGCTCCGAGGCAGCACTGCGACAATGGGCTGACCATTGCCCTGGAACTTGGGCGAGTTGTCGTTCTCATCGGCGATGCGCACGAGTATCCGACACTCACTGGGGGACAAACCCTCGACCCGTTCATCCACCACGGGGTAAGTGACCCTGGCGTAGTTCCTGGCCTCGCGACTCAAACGATCGGCACGAACTCTAAGTTGATAGCGGGCGATGTGCTCCCTATCGAAGGGTTTAAGCGCGTACAACAACATATTCTTGGCGTCGTACTCAAAGGGCGGATGTGCATCCGACTCATCCAGTCCCTCCTCGAGCCAAAGCGACCAGCGATAGTTTTCGGCATTCAAGCCAGCCGACAAATTCAGACGCATTACCTCAAGGGGCGCCTCATTGTTCTCCGTGAGCTGAACATCATAGTACGAGTGCTGGAAGACCGTCACATTGATGGGAATCTCGGGCTTGGGCGGCGGCGTCGGTTCAGTGACCGCTTGACCCTGAAGATTGATCAAGACCACGGCGGTGGCTGAGAGCGCTGGACTGCCCAGATCGGAGGCAATCACCGAGACATTCAAGTGCTCATAGTCATTGTATCCCCTAATATTGGACACTGTGGTGATCGTACCGTCTCGGGAGTCTATCTGAAAGACGGGTGCGTGCAGTTCCTGGTGCAGAATCGAGTACAGGACGAGTCCATTGCCATTGCCCACGTAATCCTTGTCAATGGCATTCACCTGCTTCACAAACATGCCGGGCAGTGTGCTCCTGTCCAGATAGGCCTTGTACACCGGCACCATCATGGTGCGATCGGGCAGATCGGCTATGTACTTGACCGCCTTGGTCAGGTCGTCGTAGCCAATGAACTCGGGTCGATTGTCGTTGATGTCCAGCACATTCACCTCCACGTCCACGCTGCTCGACAAGCGCTGCAGCGGCTCGGCATTATCGCTGGCGATCACCTGCAAGTAGCGATCGCAAATTAGAAGCATAAGTTTGAAAAAAGTGGCCTGGAAATCGAAACCACAGGACAACCGTATTTTAGTTGAGCTTCTTTTTATTACAAATCTAATAGACTTAAAAACACTCCCCAACAGTGCTGCCAACTCTTCGGGTCATGAAAAAGCTAAACTAGCCTTTGAAAAAAGCTAGAAATAGCCAGAAAGTTTTGTTGATAGCTAAAAAAAACGTTAGTGTAGTAAAACGATATTTTTATTGATTTAAGCCAGTGTTTTTAATATATTTTGATGCAAACAAATTCTTCAAATATTTCTAGAAGTGAATGCAAAAAAAATTTAAAAAATCTCTTCGTTAATATTTTTTATGATTTTTTAAAATTTTCAAAAAATTTATATTTTCCCTTTTTCCTCCTTTTTATACAAAAAGTGGGTTTTTAGCAATTTACAAAAAATTATAAAACTACTAGCGAAGCGATTTTTCAAATTTTTCAAGTTGAAGAATTTTTTTTGCATCAAAATATTTTGTGATTGGAATTGAGGAAAAAGGTTGAAAAATACACTTTTATCAATCTTTTACATTACACAAAAATTTGAAAAAGTAAGGGGGTATGAAGACATTAGTGGACCACTGTATATATTTTAGGCATTTTCGCCTTAAACTTGCGATCGATTCATAAATTGTGAAATACCTCGTAAGTGATGGTATAAAACTCGATTCAATAGATTTCAAAGTTAAAAACGAACAAATTTAATGCTATTTTGGCTTATCGATGTTTTTTTGCCAATCCAATGAAAAAAATAAATGAAGTTACCAGATGTTTTTAAAAAGCTAAAACTACGCAAATTTCGTTTGGAAATACCTGTAATTCCCGCTACCCGCTATTTGACAATTTATCCCGCATTTGCCACTTGCAAGCCACTTAATCTATCCGGAAAATAGCTAAATTGGCAACACTGCTGCCACCCAAACAGACATGCCTACCTGGAAGTTGTACTTGGCCCTCAGCTCCCGATCGAGTTGTCCGTTGATCTTCAGCACGCCCGATGCGGGCTTCACTGTAAACGGCAGCTCGGGATCATTCAGAGTGTAGGTAATGTTCGCATTCTCGCCGTAATCCATGTCGATGGCCAGCACTTGACCCAGGACACTGTCCTTGTAGTCGCCCTCGGCGGTGTCGAAGCTGTACCAGGACTTTTTAAAGGCGGGCACATGATTGTTCACATCGATGACCGTGAAACGCATGCAGGTCGTGTCCTTTAGGCCATCAATGTCCGTGACACTCAGATTGAGCCAGATCTCAATATTGGCAGCCAGTGGATAGTTGACAGTGAGTTCTCCGCTCAGTTTATCAATGGCAAAGTGTCGCACTGTCTGCAGCTTAATCATGGGCATGCCCGGTGTACGTTCCACCTGCTCGCCCTGGATTTCGTAGTGGAGCTGGGCATTCCGGCCGAAATCCTCGTCGCTGGCACTGAGCTGGAGCAGCTTGGAGCCGACCGGAGTGTCCTCATAGACGGCAAACAGGGGACACTTGGAATTTGTGGCCCTGGCAATGCGACGTCGCGACTTGGCGCGTCCCAAACCGACTCCCGAGCCCGATCCCGTTGCCGACTTCTCCCTGTCCACGTGCAGACGTGGCGAGCCGGGAATGTGATATGGCGGCGGAGCCAACATCATGCTCGCTGCAGCCGGGGGCGGCAGAAACATTCCCGTCGAGCTCTCCACAAAGTAAATCTCCATGTCCGTATTATATTCGCGTATCTCCAGTCGCGAGTCCTTAAACACCGATATGCGCTCAAAGATCGGACCATTGTCGTTGACATCCGCCACGAGTATGGTGAGATGAGCATAGCCCGTCAGACCGCCGCTATCCACAGCCACAATCTTCATATTATACAACTGTTGCTTCTCCCGATCCAAGCCACGTTTGCCCATGTAACTAATGCGGAAATAAGGACCCGTGCTCAGCTTAAAATTGGACTGCATAAAACTGTTGTGCAGTTCCTGATACTTGAACTCATCGTTCCACTGATCGGTCAGATTGAAGATGTTAAAGGCGCCCGTTGAGGACGATAATTTGTGCTGGCTGCCATTTCCTATAGAGCTGGCATTCACGAATTCAATGCTGAACTGATCACTGAAATCGCCCTGGAGCTGAACTCTGAATTCTGAGTTAACTGCCTCATCCGCATCGTTGATCTGTATGGCCAGATTCGTGGAGAGTTCTGTGCCCACAGCGCAATTTTCGTTGATCAAACCCACGTAGGTGAGTGCATTGAATTTCGGTGCATTATCGTTGACATCGTCCACCTTAATGTTCACCTAGGGATGGCAAAAAAAATGTATTAATCGATTATTGAAACATTTGATTAATTTAAGCTACGCGATTATTAATTGCAATTAATCGACGAAAAATAAAAATAATCGATTAATCAAGTGATTAATTTTTGTTATAGTTTTTCAAAATATTGTGTAATGCAATGCCATTGTATAGCAAAAAAATTAGGAACAATAATAAAATGCCCAAAAAAGCTCACAGCTTAAAGTATGCAGATCAAATTTTGACATTTAAGGCTTATTTGAGCCGTTATCGTTAACATATTTTCATCAATGGAAAGGTCATTTAAATTCCGTTTGAATGACACAAAACCTTCTTTAACCCATTAAGTACCCTTCGAATATTTCAAATTTATGTACTTTTCTACTTTTTCAACTTTTTTCCTCGACTTTTCACAAAAAATATTTTGATGCAGAAAATGTTGTTAAACAATTCTAAGAGTAACTGCCCAAAAAAATTTTTAAATATATTTTTGCTACTATTTTTTTGAATAAAATCTTCATGTGTGTTTGCCTGAAAAAATTTTGGCAACGACGCGATTATTTGATCGAATAATCGATTAGTGTTTCAATTAATCGCAACACATTTTACAATACAATTAAAGGAAGCAAAATAATCGATTATTGTGTATCATATGATTAATCGTGCCATCCCGATGTTCACCTGATAGATCCCAGCTCCGCTGACCAAACCCGTGCTGTACTCCACGATGACCGTCAGTTCGTAGCTGGATTGTTGCTCCCGATCGAGTCCAGTTAGTGTCAAAAGTGTGCCGTCTTCAGTGATCGTAATCTTGTTGATCACCTCCTGCTGATTGGCTATAATATAGCGCAGTTTCAGATTAGTGTCCCCGGCCAGACGTCGGGGCAGTCTGCGCTTCGCCTTCGAGCTGCGACTGCGATTCCGACTGCGAAAGCGACTGCCCGTGGTGAGATTGCCACTCGAATTGGTACTGCCAACCGCTGTGGTGAGTTCCCGAAATGTGCCCAGCTCGTTGGTGGCCACGTTGAGGGCATTCTTGTAGAGCAGCTGCCCAATAATGCCGCCCACCAAATTCTCCTCCACATGGAAGTTGATTATGTTCATGTTGATCTCCCTGCAAAGGAAATGATAACAAGATTTGATTAGCTTTAAAAAATAAATTTAAAGGCAAAAATTAATTTTATTTAATTTAATCTTTTTTTTCGAAATCACAGAATTGCTTTTATGTTCAACTTTTTTAACTGAAGATAGAACTTATTTAAATGGAATTAAAATTGATTTTTAATTTTTTAATGTACAGTGGCTCACAGCTTATTTCAACCAGCTTTTTAAAATTTTATCCTTGATTACAAAAAAAAAATATTTTGATGCAAAAAGTTTCTATATCAAAGTTGTATCAACTCATAATTTGAAAATATTAAAATTTTTTGAAAATGTTTTGTTTTTGTAAAAATTAACTTTTTTAACTTTTATCGTCGATTTAAAAAAAAAATGTTTTGATGCAAAAATCTCTTCGATTGCTAAATACTACTATTTTAGCCAGATTTTCCTCCTCTTCATAAAAAATTTTTTTGAGATCATCCCATATAAATAATAAAAAAATAGGACTCGCGAAGAGATTTTTGAAAATGGTTTGATACTTTTATTATTTTAGAATGGTTTAGGAAAAGTTTTTTAATCAAAAATTTTTTTTTTAATTGTTAGGAGAAATTTTTTGCGTCAAACATTTTATTTTTTTAGCATCGAGGATAAAAGTTGAAAAATTTTATTTTTACAAAAACTAAAAATTTTTCAAATAATTTTCTATAATTCAAATTATGAGTGGATATAACTTTAGTGTTCTGTAAATACTTTTGATTTGGTTTGTATTTTAGTTAGTTATAATTGAAGCTTTTGATTAAAGTTGCATTTTGTGCTGGTTGAAATAAGCTGTGCGCCACTGTATAAAATATTTTTTTTTTCTGTTTTCGGAATGTCTAATCCAAAATTAATACTAGTATATCAGGGGTGTCACGTTTTCGCTTGAATTTCACTCAAATTTGTATGAAATTTAAGTGAAATTCAAGCGAAAGCGATTTCTGTAGCATCCCCGTTTATATAAGTTTTCCAATTCAGATAATCTTTTCAAGTGTTCTTTTTTAAACTTATTGCTCTGCATTTAAACTTAAAACTTACTCGATGACAGGTCGCAGAGGCACCTTCTCCGGCTCCGGTCTGTTGACAATGTGAATGGTCAGGTTTGTGATTAAAACTCCCTCGTCGCTCAACTCTGTAGAAGAAGCGACTGTTGTCAATGGCGGTGAACTTCGCGACACGATCAGTGGCTGGGAGGAGTTTGCAAATAACTGAAAGAATAAAATACAAATCAGTTCAACTTTATTAACTCCATTTACAACATCTACTCACATAATTGGCAACTGCTTCAAAGTTGTAGATCTGTCGCTTGAACTCGACCAACTCTCGGATGACTGTAATGATGCCCGATCTCTCCTCGATCGCAAAGGGAACACCCTCGGAGTATGTGTGCAGAAGATCGTACATGATCTCGTCCTCCCCATCGTAGATCAATGTGGTGCGCACTTGACCCACCGATGTGCCCAGCGGTGTATTGGCACCCACCCAAAATTCATAGGGTGCACCCACAAAATCAATGGCCTGATCATCAATTGTGGCATACACTTCAATGGTGATCACGGCCAAGGAAAATCGACGCTCTGAGGGATTCAAGGGCTGATCGCTGGCCTCCACAAAGACTGCGATGCGACCACGTCGAAGTGGACCAGCCACATAGATCGTTCCGTTCTTACTATCCAATCGAAAGGGAATATAGCCACTTCCTTTAGGTCGCTGTAGTTCGTAGAGCAGCTGCCCGTTGGGACCCTCATCGGGATCGTGGGCAGCTACACGACCGATCTTCGAGCCGACAGCTGCGGTTATGGGCACCTTAAACTCATAGAGATTACCGTGATCGAACTTGGGATTATTGTCGTTACTGTCCAGCAATGTGATCTCCACTTCAACCATACTGGGACCCGGTTTCTTCAGATGCTTGTCGTCCAGATAGGAGGGATTCCGTTCCAATGCCTCCACTTTGAGCTGAATTGATCGACGTTGCTCCCGATCGAGTAATCGATCATCGCGCACCGTAATCCAACCTGTTCTTGAGTCTATGCGAAATGCACCTGCCGCTGTCTTGTTTTCCACGAGATTGTAAAGAAACTCCGAGTTTTCACCCTGATCACGATCGATCGCATTCACCTGCAGCACACTAAATCCCGTCGGAAGATTCTCCACAATCGAAATGTTATAGAAATCGGCCTCAAACTCTGGCACATTGTCATTTAAATCAAGCACCTCCACTTCAATTCTAAAAAATATATATAATAATAATTTTAATAATATTTTAAAAATATAATAAAATTTATTAGTTATTTATTTTTTGGAAAAAATTGATAAAATAATTATTTTTAATTAAAATTTAAAAATATTTATAATAAAAATAAAATGGACACACAAAAATATAACACAAAAAAATAATATAAATAAATGAACATACATTAGAACATGGAAAAATAAATATTTTTTGTTATTTTCTGATAGTGTTCTATGTGCGATTATTTCTGTTTTCAGTATAAATAATACAAACTGAGTTTATTTTAATAAAATAAAAATATTAGTTTGATTCATATCTTTTAAATAATGATTAGTTATCATAAGCATTAGTAATTAGATTATTTTTGCTTAAAAGTCGAACGAATGATTTAATTATGATTATTTTCGGTTTTGCCCAATTATTAAATGATTACGATTACAAAAAATCGAAAATAGTCTAAAATTATTACAATTGTTCAAAAATAATTAAAAAAAAAATTATTTTTGATTATTTCTGATTATTTTTGATTATTTCTGAATTCTTATGACTATTAAGTAAACATCAAATTATTTTAAATTTCACAATAAAAGTAGCCAAAATAATCAGAAAATATCAAAATAATCCGAAATAATCGTACAGATTATTTTTGATTTTTTCTGATTATTTTGAACAATTATAATAATTCTAGATTTTTTCTGATTTTTGTAATCGTAATCATTATATAATCACAAATTTTTCAACAGTGAATATGTAGTGACTACGATTATTTCCAAAAATTATCTAATTGATTAGTAAATCTAATCTAATTTTTTTATTAGATCACAATAAGAAGTTGTCATAAATTTTAGGAAACTTACCGCGCCAGCGCCTTCTTCAAAGAATTATCCTTCTGTCTTGCCTCCAGTTGGACGACAAGTGTATTGCCCGGCAGACTCTCCTCCTCCAGGTCAATCTCCTTCTGCAGATACATGACCCCGTTGTGGGGATTCACCCGAAACAGTTGACGCTCGTTGCCCGAGATGATGTCGTAGACGAGCGTCGCATTCAGGGAGTCCTGATCGAAGGCCATTATCGGCGGGGCAAAGTAGAGGGGAATGCGAATGGCCGCACCTGTCATCGGATAGAACTCGTTGATCTTCGTCCTGTAGACGCCCTCAGTGAACTTGGGCGGCAGATCATCCACATCCCGTACATTAATTGTGATCGTAGTGTTGGCCTGGTTCGCTGGCGTTCCACGATCCCACACAAAGATCGGCAGCTTAAACTGTCGAATGCCATTGTCAAAGTCCAGTTCTCGCTTCAGGATGAGCAACGGTCTGTGCGGACTTTTCAGGGCAAAGTACGGTCTTCCATCGGCGGAGAGTTGCTCCGGAACCGTTGACATGCTAAAATGTACCTCCGAATTGGGCGTATTGGGCTTGTCCCTATCGAAGGCCTGTACACCATCAAAGATGATGCTGTCCACCGATGTGTTCTCATCGACATCCACGACGTAGGGCACATTGAGAAACTCGGGTGCATTGTCGTTGACATCCTCGATGTAGACCGTGATCGAGAGGTAGCTACCCTGTAGAGCACGAATTGAAAATAAAAGTGAAATTTATTTGTGTGATAACAGTGTTCGCAAATAAAAGTTATGAGAAACTGGATCAACTTTTTTTTTTAAATTTTGATTTAAAAATCATAGTTAATTTTAATTTTTTTTTATAAAAATTTAAAAAAAAATAAAATAATTTTGCAATTTTTATTATAAATTATTTTAATTTTTAATAATTTAATTTTTATTTTATAATGTAATTTAGATCGAAAAATAAGAATTTTCTTTTTATGTTTTTGATAAAAATCAGCAATTAACTTTCATTTAATAATTTATATTTTAAAAATTATAATCGTTACGTTTATAACAATTTAATTCTCATATAAAAATTTTAAAAATATTAAAAATGATCAAAAATGATCGAAAATGTATTTTTTATAATTTTTCGATATTTCGATTTGTTTTTTTAATTTCTTTTCTTAATTATAAAACTTGAAAATAAAATATATTTAGGTCTGTTTTTTAATGTCGAGCTTATCAAAGGACCTAAGATTTAGGGCGGTTTTTAATGTACTTATAAATTTAATTTAACATATAGTTTCAAATTTGACAATAATTTCTAAACGTTTTACGTCAAATTCTCTTTTCAATAGTTTTTAAATACCTTATTTGGATATTGAAAAACCGGGCCTTAAAGTTAGACATTTTTTTTCTAAATTTCTTGAATATGTTCAAATTGTAAAATATATTTAAGGATTTTTTTATTCTTTCAGATTTTTTTGTCTAGTTTAATTTTTTTAAATTCACCAATATTGCTTCCAACAGTTCGCCCAATTAGGAACTTACCTCTTCTAGTTTTTCATGTTTGCCCGCGCAGAGAATGCGAAACTTGAGCAGATTTCGGGGCACATCGCGATCGACCAGACGCTCCAGGGAACGTGCCAGGGTTACCACCAAGGTGGTTGCATTGTGTTCCGTTA
This sequence comes from Drosophila recens, assembly GCA_037043495.1. Lineage (NCBI taxonomy): Eukaryota > Metazoa > Arthropoda > Insecta > Diptera > Drosophilidae > Drosophila > Drosophila recens. The sequence continues at coordinate 6,226 of JBAMBJ010000829.1, read as the reverse complement.
GATTAAAGTACTTGTGATCGCCACTGGCATCGGAGCCTTTGAGAGCCACGCTGGAACGGGGATAGGCCTGCAGACGTAGGATTTCCTTGCCAACTGGGGCATCTTCGCGGAGACGAATGAAGCGAACACCTTCGCTTTCAGACGCGACGCCATCTAGCGAGTGAAAGGCGCAGCCGGCAGAGGTCGCTAAAGTTTGCAGGGGAAATTTAAATATCAGATTAAAAATTTTGCGTAGAATGTTGAAAAAACTAAGAATACCAAATACGAAACTACGAATACCAAACTTGGGATATCAAACTTAACAAAACACTGAGTTTGAGCACTTGTAATTTGGAAGTTAAAATAGGAAAACAAAATTAAAAATATTTGGACTTTTTGAAAAAGATGTTTAATAATCGATATCTTGAGGCCAAATCATTATCGAAATGACATTTTGGGTCAGTTTTGGCCATATTATCAAACTTGCTGTTGTTGTTGTTGAATTAAAAATCGATTAAGCTTTAAAACTTGATAATTCAAATTGTGTATTTTTCAAAATGACAAAGGGGACACTTTGCTTAAAAATCGTTTTCTTGGGGCAGTAAAATTAGTGACATAAAATTTATTTAACTATCCCGAATTTATTGAATTAAAAGGTCAAGCCATGATCGAAACGAGAATCCGCTTGAAAATCCAATTAGTTTCGGAAAAGCTATGGTCTGATTTAAATTGGTCTTGGTCTGATTTTAATTTACTGAATTTTATTTTTATTTGAATCTATTAGCTTTCAGTTTTATTTTGCCATCTTAACATTGTTTTCCCACAATGTATTCTGAGTTTATTCTGAATTGCTTTTGAGACTCTTGCAAAAATATTCAAAATTATCATAAGGCACCTTACAATTTGATACGCCCAAAAAGAAAAAGAAAAGAAAAACGTTGACAAATTATGTTGCTGCCATTTTTGGTTGGCATGCTAATTGCGCTGTGGGCTGAGAACCAAAAACGGAAACTGAAAACAACAATTGGATATCTCTTCAAAAGGCAACGTGCGAAGCGCAGCGAATTGTTGTGGCAATTGTTTGTTGAGGAACTTGCCACTTGCCACTTGCCACTTGCCACTTGCAGCTGTAAGTTGCAGCTAGCCACCAAAAACTTTCTACGTTTGTCGCGTGGCTGCCACATGAAACTGGAGACGCCTCAAATGCTGCGCTTTTCCTTTAACGCAGTTGCAACACTTGAGCTGAATTATTTCTGCGTTTCGGTTCCCACCCTCATGACATAATTAACTATGCTATGTTATTTTTTCAGTGTATTTGAAAGCTGTCAGCGTTGCAATCAAATCAGTTCCAAAGTGACAAGCAACCACACAAAAGAGACTTTGTCTCATCGTCTCTAGTCCCTTGTTTCTAGTCTCTTGTCTCTTGACTGACTGACTTACTGCCTCACTAGTGTTTGAAACTGACTTTCTGACATTTTTCAGTTTTTTTTTTTTTTTTTGGAGCATCTAGTACACGCCGTGAAACTATCATTTGAAGATTTGTCTTTTGTCATTGTTGTTGTTATTATTGTTGTAGTGAAATCTTCACAGTCTTAGGCACAGTATTTTTCTTAGGCTTTACGTGTTTATTGTTAGTCTTATTTCATTATTTGTTGTTGTTATTGTCGTTGCTTTAGTCTTTTAGCTTAGTTTATTGCAATCCAAGTTGCAATTTCTATTTACTTGCAGTTTCTAGCTCGTCGCGGTGTGAACTCTGAAAAATACAAGTACTCGTATTTGTATCTCAGTCTCTGTCTCTATCTCAGTCCCATTCAGAGCTGCTATCGCAACTTGATTTTAATGTGCCGGAAATACGGATTTGAGGAAGAGCAAAGCAGTGGAGAATTGTTTTAAGACTCATGTTGTTGAGTTGAAGCGAGAATAATTATGCATTTTTATAATTTCATTTGAGATTAGTTCTTGAGAGATAGATATAGAATATAAACATAGTCTAGTTATGTCTTAAATATATTATTGAATTAAAATTTTTTAAGTTTTTAATATAAAATCAGAAAGTTATTCAAAATTTTTGTTTTTTAGAAAAGCATAGATTTGAAAGCTTTTAAAAATAATGAAATTATATGTAAGTGCTCTTGAAATGTTTTATATATATATTTTTACAGTCACTCAATGTCTTCATACACCATTAATGTTTTGATGCGGGTTTCTTATATTAATCTTTTATTCACTTAAATTCCGTTCTAATGATACAAAAATTTCTTTAATTTTAAAAAATATCTATTTTTCAACTTTTTTCCTCGATTTTTTACCAAAAATATGTTGATGCAGAAAAATGTTTCAAACAATTCTAAGAGTGACTGCAAAAAAAATTGTTTAAAAAACTCGTCGCTAGTATTTCTTATGATTTTTTCAAAATTGCTAATAATTACTATTTTAAACCCTTATTCCTCGTTTTCATACAAAAAGTGAGAAAGTTGAACAATAGCCTTTTCTTAAAATTCAAAATTTTCGATGGGTACTTAATGGGTTAAAGAAATTTTTGTATCATTAGATCCGAATTTAAGTAAATAAAAGATTAATATAAGAAACCCGCATCAAAACATCTTTATTCTACTCAAATTTGACAAATTTATGGTGTATGAAGACATTAGTGGCACACTGTATATGTTTTCTATAAAAATATAGACTTTCATGCTTTTGAATATAATTAAAAGATATGTGAGTACTCCTCAGAAATATGAAATGTGTATTTATATTAGTTTTCGAAGTTACAATCCGTTACAAAATCAGCATTGTCCATTTATTCCATTTTCCTTTTTTTAGTAAAATTTTTGGAAAACTCGCCTGATAATATTTTTTATTTATATATATACTTTAAGTCAGAAATAAATACACTGGATCAAGATTTTTTTGTTAAAATATTATTTTGCCAAATTAATCAATCGCTGGACTTTTTTGATATATTTTTTATATATCAACTTTCGAGTTGAATTTTCTAAAATTAACAGCAATTATTGTAAATATTTTGTTTCACAGAATACTTTTGCTTTTATTTATAAGCACTGAAAATACATTCAAAGTGATTTGATCAACACTAGTTTCAATTCACTAGTTTTCCGATCTTATATTTAGGATTTATTAAACAAACGCGATTCAAGTTCAGCTAATTTTCCATGATTAAGTTTAATTTGCTTTAATGATTTATAATTGAAATGTTTTGCACATTTATGTCAAAGAGTTATGAGTGCAAGCACATAATGAGTTTCAGTTCAGTTTGCCGGCACTTTTGTGTGGAGTGTGGAGAGAGGGAGAAATTAAGGGGATTGGGGGTAACACTTAAGCATTAGGTTCAAGCGGTCAGCATTTTAATTATTCTGAGTAAGACACAAGCACAGAGAAATTAACATTTAATTAGAACATTGCGGCATTCTTTAACAAGCAGAAGTCGTAATTCCTGTTCTTCATGACAACTTTAAAACTTGGGCGACTTCTGATTTTTATACATATTTTTTTTTAGTATTCCAGACATTCCCAGGTGCGTAAGGTGGCCAGGAGTTTGGAGTTGTTGTCGTTAATAAATGGGCCAACAAGTTTTTGGCTTTGCCGTAAAAGGAAACGCCGCCAATCCACAGTGGGCGACGTATGTGTGCCAACAGTTGCATCAACAGCAGTTGGCACACTTCCTTTAGACACATATGTAAATGCAGCAGCGATTATAGCCAAATTGGGGTTATTTAACGGTTCACCAATTGCCACCACAACGAGATAAACAAGTTGGCCAATGCATTTAAAGCCAGACAAAAGACATCACAACACTTTTGAGAGACGTCAACATTGCAGTTGACAAATCGACACAATTGGGCAACTCTCTAATACACACACACACACACACACTAACAAGGCGATAACGACATTTGGTCAACAACCACTTGGTCAACTTGCCTTGCACTATTCCCGTTTCAGCCCACACGGAAATCACGGCAATTAAATAAACGCTGTAAACATTAAGTATACGCAATGTATTTCGTGGCATTTTTAAATCCTTGTCAATTTGGTTTGTTTGAAATAAATATATTGATGTTATTCAAATGTTATTCAAAGCATTCATCGCACTCACATCGCGACCGAACAACCGACGACCGAACAACCGACAGCGCAAACAACTCAACAGCAACTGAATGATGTTGCCGTGCTGCAAACTCAACTTGGCCAAGTTTAGACCTAGGCGAGCATCTGCTGGGACTAGTTTGCTAGTTGCTCCAACTTGCAGCAGTGGCCGCAACAAGTGGCAACAACAAGTGGCAGCAATTGTTGGGTGTGTGTTTTTTGTGGGAGAGTTTTAAATGGGAAGTGGCAAGTGGCAAGTGGCAAGAGTTTGGAGTGGCAGTCTGGGTCAAACATCGTGGTTATCCTCGTTTTGGAGGCTGTTTAAAAACAAACAAAAAACAAACAGAATACAAACAAACAAACAAACAATAAAATAATGCAAGAAAAGCCAGCAAAAACTAGAAAATTAGAAAGGTAAACACATTTCAGAAAATATTAGTTTATTAGAAAAAAAGTAGCTTTGATTTTAGCCTTTTTAAATGTTCGTTTTAAATAGTAACTAATATGCTGGAAATTATAAAATCCTCAATCATTTAATTGTCAAAATAATTGTTGAAGAATTTGATGAAATAAATGATCTTTCGCAAAGATATAAAATACGTTTTAAAATATACCAATTAATAATGGTTACAATATTAATTACGATTAATACTTTTGTTACTCTGAAAATATTTATATATATTCAAGAAATGGATTTCCTGACCGAGATTTCGTTCGTTATTTAAAGCAGCGGTGGGCCCGCATGGGCTCCGGGAGCTAGCGGCTGCACCCAACATTTGAAACTTGAAATTTATGACCGTCATAAAAATTTTGGTAGTGCTCTCAAATTCAGATTTCGTGCGTACCTCTGATTTAAAGCAGTTTAAAGCAATACAATCTCTAGAGACAATATTTAAATGCAATTTAAAAAAAAGGATAAAACAAATTTTGATGTTTTCTTCTTTTTTAAGAGAGTTTCTGGAACCTACAGTAGTATAAAAAGTGCAAAATCGATTAATTTCAAAATATTACAAATTAAAGTATTTTTATTAAAATAATTTTGATTATGCATTTAATTTTGGCTTCCGTTTTATCTCACGAAAATTTCCTATTTTCATTAATAAGATTTTTCAATATTTTCTAGTTTTGTGCTCTTCTTTTTTTCTTTTCTTTAATATACTCAAATTAATTTTTAATTTGACTAAATTTATATAATATATCCAAGTCGGAGAATTCTGAAGTTGCACTCTAGGCCAACAATCGTGATCATTTTCTGTTCGTATAAACAGCTGACCATCCAGATGTGTCTCCAAAAACCCGTTGAAGATTTGTTCAAATTTTGAGCAGCAATCGAAATGCGCTTTGAGCAGAAAAGAAACGGAATCAGAGAAGAAAAGAAATATAGAGAAAAGAAATGCAGAGAAATGAAGGAAGACTTGAGTCAAAAGCAAACAGCAACAAAAGAAACAATAATATTAGACTTGCTGTAATAAAAACAATAAACAAGCAAACTTATTACCATAAGCATAAACACGCAGAAGGGAGACAATGCTAGAGAAAGGGAGAGAGAGAGAGGGGGAAGAGGAGAAAGAAATGAAAGAGAAGGAAAAAAAAGCGCAAGGTGCGCTTGATGAGTTTGAGTTGAGTTGGCCATTAAAACGCCCCATTCCCATTGGCAAGACATGCGGTTAGTTGGCTAACACTTGCCAGTTAACAGGGCCAAGAGAGAGACAGAGAGAGAGAGAGAGAGAGAGGGAATACAATACAGTGGAAAATTGTAATGCGATAAGCTGCCATCGACATCGCGGGCCAGAATGAATGGACTTGGCTAACAAACATCTAAAGCCACTGGCCAAAGTCAAAGCCATAGTCAATGCAAAAGGCGTCTTAACGGTTTCAGCTGGCCATAGCCAAAGATTGAAGCTAAGAGATACAACAACAAGTAGAAGAAGATGCGATCTAAAGCAACAACCTGTAATACAGCAACAACAACAACAACAACAACAACAGCATTTGTGGTTAATAGCCTTTTGCATAACAACTGAGCGGCAATTTTTGATGGGCAAATGCAGGGGAAAGTGGTGAAGGGGAGGGGAAGGGGAGTGGGGAGGGGTGAAACTACTGACTGAGGTATGCGCTGTCCGCCCAGCGAATTGGAAAA
>JBAMBJ010000827.1:0-36562 GCA_037043495.1 Drosophila recens | reverse complement strand
TATATAAAACTTTTATTAAATGCACTTTAAAGCAAAAAGGGATTAGTCTAAGCTTGTTTATATTATTTGAACCTGTTGCTTAATTTTTGAAGATCAAGTGTGATTATTATTGAATTGCAGCATAAACAGCTAATGCATTGAAATGTATTGCAAAGTCAGTTGACTTCCATAAACACATGTAGACTCTGAGCACTAACCACAACTGCTGTGACAGCCCTCGTCGTTGGGCGGAGTTTATTGGCAATGCTTGTTAATTTCATGGCTAACGCATTGACCGGCAACCGCCTTCATTTGTGGTCTTTGTGGCTTGTCCTATGGTTTGATGCGGAATTGGTCAGACATGTCAGTCACACTCACATACACTAACACACACACTTACACTCACACACTGACACACACACTCATACATAAGTCAACAAGTCATGTGCAGGCGTGAAGCCAACGCAATTTAATTATTTGCGTCTGGGCAAATTTATGGCAGTTTAGAGATTTCATTAATTGGAAGAGTGTTTTATTTTTCTCTGGTTTCCCTTGCTCCGCACATAACATACGACAGAGATGGCGATATATGTAGACATATACAATACTTGCCTCTCCCTCTCACACAATTTGTCTGAGCTTCTTTTGTCCTGTGTGTTTGGCTTTCCGCTTTCAGCTTTCATCGTTCAGTTTGCAGCTTATTTCGCTGGTTGTCTCGTTTGGCATTGCCAAACTTTGATTACTCGGGGATTAGGCGTGTCCTTTGAGTGCGAGAACGTACCGAGTATGAACCAAGAGTACCAAGGCTGTCAAGGCTGCCATTTTGCCTTGCGGTTTGCATAAATTTTGCTTAAAATACTTCTTTTTTTTTTGAAAAGTTTTGCGACGCTCAACACAAAACGCGCACACATATCGCTATCAGGATCTCTTCCATCCGCCATTGCAATCAGCCTCATGCCTGACCTTTTTGCTTATGGGATTTTTTGAAAGGACATGCACAACTTTGTCCTAGTCGACTTGTGTCCTTTGTGCGCTTGGCGCATTAACGCAATTTGTCTTGACATTCGCACAATTAACTCATCCACTCGAGTGCCGCTAAGCTGCTGGCACAAAACTTTGCAGCTAATCCTGGCCACGTATGGACCATCAGCAGCAGCAGCAGGATCACCCCCTCCACAAACTCGCTCTCTCTCTCTCTCCCTGTCTTGTCCTTTAAGTTGCAGCTGGGAAAGTCCTTGGCATGTGACGTATACGCAGCGTGGGCCAGCAGACGCTTGGAACTAGGAATGAGTTTTTATTTTTGCAAAAAAGTATCGAAATTGATATCTATAAAAGAAAAATATACAATTATATATTAAAAAAAATATATATATTCGGTAAATTTACAAATTTAACTTATTCTTGCTATTGTTATGAAATATAATTTATTTTAAAAATCGTAATGAAAATTTAGAAATTTGTATTTATTTATTATTTATTTATTTAACGTCAATTTAGAGCAGTTGACTTAAAGTTCTACAGTAAAACTAAATTAAAATTAAGAAATTTGATTTGATATAAAAATTACCATAAGCTATATATAAATTTTAACTAATAACTGAAATTAAAAAAATAAATTAAATATTTAATGCTTAAATGTAAATCCAAAATTGCGGAAAAAGAAAAATAGACTTAAAAAAAAGAGTATTTAAAAATATATCGTATTAAAAATAAAGATATTAATAAATGACACAAAAGTACAGATATCGAATTAAATATATTTAAGTATATTTTGCTTTACTTAAATATCGTTTCTCAGTTTCGCTACAATATCGATATCATTATGTAGATACTCAACCCTAGTCCTTGCTATATAACGCATACGCAGCGTGGCTAAGAACTAAATGCTCAGCGCAATTATTTAACAACTTGGCCAATTCGCAGTCCCCTGCTCCTGGCCTGTTGGTTGTCCTCTTAGGGACAAGATACGACAGAAAAGTTTTCTAATCGATGCGCACGCAGGTCGCAAAGTTTCAGCTCTCGGTCCAAGTTTCTTTTCAAAGTCATTGCAAATAAATAAATTTTGTAGTCTCCTCCCGACGGCTTTGATAAGCGCGTGCCGGGCGAGAAGGGAGATGGAAATGCCAGGAAATTCCAGGACACAATTTTCACAACTCTGAGCCACACACAATAAATCAAAGCCAAAAGGAGAGCGTTGTGCTTATCTCAAAGAAAGAGGGAAAGAGACAGACAGAGACACTCTCTGTCTGCGGCAAAAGTCTTTATGGTCTCCACTCTCCGATCTGCAGACTCAGCTCGGCATATGAAGTTCGTGCCAAGGACATTGCAGTAATGCCAAAAAAGGATGCTCTGACTTGGGCCAAGGTACAGTTAACAGTTAAGTCAATTATTTCCTATGCCTTTTGAGTTTGCAATTGATAAAATTACTGGTAATATGACAAAGTTCAACTACGCCAATGCAATAGGAGCAGATAAAGAGGCAAAAGATAAACGCAGGCACAGTGGGAAAAAGCTATGAATATCTAAAAATTAATATGATGAGCAAAGAACATTTTAAAGCAGTTTTAGCCATAAAAAATATTTAATTTAATTACAGTGGTCATAAATAACAGATAACTGAAAGTTCTCGTGATTGAAATAGAAATTAAAATTAATTTTTTATTGAAAGAACAAATTAAAATTTAAACTAAAATAAATAAGTAAAGAAAGAAAAATAATAATTGGTACAATGGACAAAATAAGCAAATAACTGAATATTAATAAAGAGAAACATAAATTTCAAAAAGAAAGAACAAATATTTAAATATTTAAATCAAAAATATATAAAAATATAAATATAATAAGGCATCATAGGTAAAAAAAGAAAGAAAATCGATGGAACAGTGGGTAAAGACTGCAAATAACTCAATATGATCATAAAGAGTCTGACTCTTGAGTAAAAGAATTTATAATTGAATGACAAAAATTTAAGTATATATTATAAAATAAATAATTAATATAGTAAGAAATTCTACGAATAAAAGCGGGCATGGAAAGCAAACAGCTGAATATTATCCAGATGATGGAAGTGTTTAAAACAGAGTGAAAATTTCATACTAAAATGCCTATTTAGTTCCACTGTGCACCCCTATGCCGACTCTTGTCAAACTGCAAATGACATTTGGCCACTTCTCATTCATTCTGTGCTCATCAGCCTCCCCGCCCTCCCCCTCCACAGACTGCTACCCTATCATCCACACACTCAACTCATCTCATCTCATCTCTCCATCTGTTCAGCTGGGGCTGCAGCTCTTGGCACTGGATGTGAACCTTGATGTCTATGAGGCGATGGGGCGAATTGTGCATGGAGGTTTTCCAAGCGATGACGTTGCCTCTCTAATGCTGACCATACTCGAACTCGCATTCCCCTCTCTCGGTGGACTAGTCCCTCAATTTATCATAGCCAAGCGCAAAATCCACTTTACCAACAACAACAACAGCAACAACAACAACAACAACACAACAACAATGACAACAACCACTGGACAACGTTTGACGACCTCAACGGGCATCGTTTGGCTGCGTGTGACATTTTGCAAGCCAAAATATGTAGAACATGCCACAGAGAGTGAAAGAGAAACAAACAGACAAACGACACTCACACACACACAAACTCCAACACTCACATGCAGATACAGAACCGTTAGAGAAAATGGCATATGAACTATGGAAATTCCCAATTAGGTTTTAATGCGTACAAGTGCTTTTTATTCAGTGCAATTTCTCACAGAGAGCGCACACACAGAGAACAACGTACAAAACCAACTAGGAATTCTCGAAGTAAACACATTCAGCTCACGTGCTCAACTCCCCTCTCAGCCCTCCCTCCCTTTCACTCTCTCCCTATAAGAAGTGTCGTTTTTTTCACAGCTGCTGCTGCTGCTGTTGCTTTGGATTTGGCTTTGACTTTGACTGCGTATACTACTATTTTTGCCAGTCATAAATTTCAATCACGTTGTCAGGATAACACCGAGTGGATAGACTCATATGTCTCCCGGCTGCTCTTCTCCATCTCTCTTTCTGTCACTGTCTCTCTCTCTCTCTCTCTGTCTCACTCTCTCTATGCATACGAGGGTGGACTCATAAAAAGAAAAACGCTCTTATTTTTGCATTTAAATACTATTTATTTTTAACACATTTCTCTTTCAATGCAATTTGATTATTTGCCATAATAAGTTTTAAAGTAAATAACGTTTTCCAATTATTTGCTGACTTTTAAATTTTTGTATAAATTTAAGAAAAATACATAATACACTCAGTATGTGTGGATAAATTTATTAAAAAAAAACTTTTGCTAGTCATTTTTAAAATTATTTGAATATAATAAAAGTGACTATTTAAACCCCTTTTTCCTAATTTTTCCTCCTTTTCATACAAAAAGTGTCAATTTAGCAATTTTCAAAAAATTTAAATTTTTTTAAATTTGTTTTTTTCCACTCACTCTTAGAATTGTTTGAAGAATATTTTTAGCATCAAAATATTTTTTGTATAAACTCGAGGAAAAAAGTAGAAAAAAAAACACTTTTACAAAAGTTCTAAATTTTTCATGGGTACTTAATGGGTTAGAGAAATTTTTGTGTCATTCAAACGGAAGTTAAATGATAAGATTATTTTAAGAAATCTGCATCAAATCTTTTGTGTTAAAAGTATATTTTTTTTTATAACTTCATCTACATATACTAATTACCCTGGGGTGTATAATTCAGATATAATACAAATAAAAAATAAAATAAAAATATTTTGCTTTACTTCATACAGTAATTTACAAATCTGCGCTTATTGCCCATTAAAAGATACAATTTGTTGCATGACACCATCCAAAGAACATATCGAGCCCTATTTGCGACAATAACGTATGCGCCAAAACGCAATTTTACAGGAGAGAGTTTTTTAGGTTTCGTTAAGTTGATTTCTTCGTGTCATTTGTCGCTTACGTTATTATTCACAGGTCAATATCTCCGTAAATATATACAATAAAAATGTAATATTTTAGGTGCAGATGCGGGTGGTGTTTATAAACATATTGGCATAAGAAAAAAAATTTCGGAAAATGGCGCATACGTTATTGTCGCAAATAGGGCTCGATATAATTTGATTCGAATGATGGTATTTTTTTCAATTTGACCACATTTAAATCAAAAACATATATATTATTTAAATATTTCTAACAATTTTGTTTTTATTAAAAATAATTTTTTTTTGTACTATACTTGACTTATCAGTCCACCCTCGTATATTGTTGATGCTGCGACCATTAGGTACCAGGCTAACCACCCTGCAGCCTCCACTCTCCACACTACAGTCATCATATTCGACCCTGTAGCCTCTTCTTTCTGTTGCCTACACTGCACACTGGGCCGGATTGCCGAATAAGTGGCATAAAGTCGAAAATTGCATATATCGAGCTGAAACTTGGCATATTTATTGAATATACCACTCTAAATATTTAAGCAATATTTTGAGTCAGCTTGACCACGCCTACCCCGACTGCCCATATAAGACAACATGACGTATACGTGATTTAAATTATATTTACATACAAACAAGCACATCTAGAAAATTAAGCCATCGGAAAAGCCGCAAAAAGCCGCAAACCGGATTGTTATTATATTTTTATGAATAGGTTCTACTTTTTTTCAACATACATTACACATCGCAGAAATACGCAGAAGACTTTTTTTTCTCTACAGAAGACGAACACTTTGGGTAAATTTCTTCTTATTGAACAACACAAAACAATACACATATTATCACATATAACAAGTTTTGACACAAAATCTTTTCATTCAACTCCAATTTACATACCTCGGTCTTCAAAATCCATTTTTAATAATAACCAATTTGCTTATCGTGTGGCATTGCCAAGCGCACAAAGTCAACAAAAGTTTGCCGCCCATTTTGTCACAAAAGTCAGCTGTTTAATCGGCTGACTTTGGAGCTTGATAAAAAATGCCAGGGTTGCATTTTTAGCAAAAATATTTATTGATGCTTTCTACAGAGGGAATCTAGTATATATATGTTAAATAAAAATGTAGATTTGCTTCAATTAAATTTTCGACTTTATGCCACTTATTCGGCAATCCGGCCCAGTGTGCACTGTGCGGTTTTAGGGCGTGCCAATGCAGAAGAAGAACAAACTCTCCCTGCTCCTTTTCCTACTACTTCTCCTGTTTCTGCACCTTCTTCTTTTCATACTGCCCCACACAGACGCTTGTGTTTTTTGGCCTGAACTGAAACCCAAAAACCAAACGCAGACTGGGCCACACCTCGCCTGGACTTGGGCCATATCGATTGTCGCTACACATCAATTGATTTCCTTTTCGTTTTCAATTTGGCATGCTTTCTTCCCCCACTTCCTCTTCCCCTTGCTCTGCCCTCTGCTTCACGCTGAGCATTTTGTTTATGGGAGTTGTTTGTTTTGTGCTCTGGCCATTACTGTTGGCCAGTTGGTCCTGTATGTTTGGTTGTTTGTGACTTTGCGTGACTTCTGGCTTACCTGAAATGTCCAAACACGCCTTGATTACCATTTAAATGCTGCGCTAATAGGCCAATAAACCAGTCGACAGACGACAGACGACAGACGACAACAACAGCAACAACAATACTAATAAGAATAAGAAACAGCAACAACAAAAGCGGGAGCAAAATTATTAATTAGTGAAACAAAATTAATGCTCAGATGTCGCCATTATTTGTGTGTGTCCCATTCCACAAGATTGTGTGTCTTTCTCCCACACACGACGCAACATTGGATGCCACATTTGTTGACAAATTTATTTATTTGCCATGCGGCATGCAGCCTCCCCCGTGCCCCGCCCCTTTTAGCCCACTTTGGGCATGTATTTTGTTTTATTTGCGGTTCCAGCTGCTCATCGCCTGTGGCGGCTGTTCAGCGTCAGAATTTCACGATGGATAAAATATGCCATTAAAAATAACCCAAGAGAGTGAGACAGAGAAAAAAAGCAAGTGAGGCTGAGAAAGAGAGAGATAGACAAGCAGACTGATGGGAAATGCAGCAAATAGCGGCATATTCGGAGCGAAAATTAAACGAATTCATTGGCAGCATAAAATAAATGAATTACCAGCAAAAATTTCATAAATTTTTATTTAATTCGCATTCCGATTCAAACTGCGTGTTTGTCCCGCAATTTATTTTCAACACATTTTTTTTTGTACACAAGAGCCAATTTCGGATGTCCGTCAGCGGGACAGTCAGCAAGTCAGTCAGGTGAGAAGTTCATTAAAGTTTAAATAATAAAAACAGTTCTCGTCGAGCATTTTTGGTTTTATAGGCAGTTAAAATCAAGGGTATGTTTTTATTTAATAATAAAAATGTATTTGTTGATTATTATCAATATATAAAACAATTAAACTTATTTTTTATGTTAACAAGATAATTATGCAAATTTAATTTATATTCGATTTGTATAAATGAAAAAAAATTGTATACATCGCCAATGATTTAATGTAGGCAAATTTCTTTTGTGCTAAAAATATCAAGAACAAGCACAGGAATTATTGGCATACAAGTTATTTTTATTACATTTAAATTAAAATATTTGAAAAATAAATATTTTGATACTATGTTATGAATTTTATATAAAAAGTTTTATTTACATAAATACTATTTTTCTTCTTTTATTTTAAATAAATTTAAATTGTTAAATCTTTCTGAAACAATTCACTCAGATATTTATTTAAAGTTTGAATTGAGTTTGAGTTTAAAACTCTATTAAAAACTTTATACATGTATTTTAGCCACAATAACTGGCCAATTCACAACATTGCAGCCATTCATCAAGTGTTCAAGTTCAACTGTGAAATAGAATCATTTCAATCTTGTAACTGCCATGTGTGTGTATCTTGTATCTGTATCTATGTATCTCTAAATCTATCTGCAGCTGCGACCGGATCTGCAACTGTCTGGGATGTTTGGTTAGTTTATTAGCCGCATATGCGCAGATTTCTTTTTTTTTATTTTCATTTATTTTATTTTGAGTTTTCGGTTACGCTTGTGCCTGGGCTTGGCTTTGGATTTGGCTTTAGATTTGGTTTTGGCTTTGGTTTTTGGTTTTGGCTTTGGATTCGTGGTTGCGTCTTATTGCCTGGTTCCTGGAAATTGAGGCGCGTTGGCTGCTGCGTAAATATTTCAGCGCCAAACTGAAATTTATTCGACTTGCGGCTCGACATTTGACAAGCCAGCCAAGTTGCCAACTCGGCTAACGATACAGTTCCAATTGTCAGTGAATGGTGCAAGGGGAAAGGGAAGTGGGAGGTGGGAATTGGGAACTGAGAACTGGGCGTGCAATGCCTGTAAACAGATTTCATTTTTATACATTTACGTGATTTTCCAGCGACAATTCAGCGAGTCGACATCGGCGACATCGCCGTTGAGCGACGCACATGCTCCAATTTCGTTGTCATGCCTCACGTACACGGCGTCCAATGGCAACTCCATGGCGTGGCATCCGCAGTGGCAGTGGAAACGACGACGGCAACGGCAGCGGCAGCGGCTGCTTTATGATTTATTGCCTTGACACTGCGTGCTCTCTGTACTCTCCCCCCTATGTGCCTCTGCCCCTTTCGCTTTTCCCTCCGTTTGCCCCCTTTGAAAGCCATTGGCTGTTGGACGAGGTGTCGTTTATTATACCCGTCACTCGTCAATTACAAGGGTATATTGTATTCGTTGTAATGTATTTAACAGACAGAAGGAGGCTTGAGACAGACCCTATAGACCCAAATTTGGTATACGCACTTCGAGAAAATTCTACTATTCTACTAAATAAATTATATTCCTTTCATTATTACCTATTATCTTAAATAATATCATAGAGATCGGATAAATGTAACGTTAAATATGACTGTTTTTCTGATATTTTTGGCTACTCTGATTATAAAAATTTAAAATAATTTGATTTTTACTAAATGGTCATAAATAAGCAGAAATAATCAAAAATATTCCGAATACTCAAAAAGATTATTTTTAAATATTTTGGGTTTTTTCCGATTATTTTTGAATAATTGTAATAATTTTAGAATTTTTTTGATTTTTTGTAATAGTAATCAATAAATAATTGGGCAAAATACAAAATAAACGTAATTTAATCATTAGTTCTACTTTTAAACAAAAATATTTTAATTACTAACGATTATGATTATGATTACGAGTCATTATATAACAGATATGGTTGAAAACTTCCTTTCAATTTTTAAAACGCTCCTGTTTAATCGTAATAAGATCGGATAAAAATAAAGCTAGTTATGTCGGTTTTAAGTTTTCAGAAACGCAGAAACTTTTAAATGCTTGAAGTTAAATGAACACAATTCGGCTCTAAAATACATTGATAAAACTAACATACATTAAGTAACAGGTATCTTAAAGTTGAGCACACTCTACTGTAGTGTTCTTACTTGATGTTACCGTCGCATTGTTTGTTTAACTGACACACACAAAAACTACTCGTCGTCTGCTAGGATTTGTCGTCATTTGGCTGCTGCTGCTGCTGCTGCTGTTGCTCCTCGTGGGATTTGTGCAACGCGTGGCAGACACACTCGCCCCATCTGTCTGTCTGTCTGTTTGTCTGTCCATGCGTCTGTCTACATTTAGCGATAAATACAAGTTTTATGATGGATAATAAATGGCTTCATTCGCGTTGACAAATAGTCTGGTTGTGTTTTCATTTGTTTTTCCTGCTGCCATGTCTACGTTAGTCTTTTTGCCATTGTTTATGCCTCCTTTCTTCACTCCCAGTGTTCCCAGATTCGACTTCCGCCATTGCCATTGCCATTGTTATTGTTATTGTTCCTCGGGGGTCTTCCTAGTCACCAGATAAAGATGATGTATTACCAAGGCGTCAGGCCACGTCGCCAAGTGGGTGGATTATGTTTTCAGGTAGGATTAGCAATTACGCTTATAAATAGAAATACATGCTATTTATCATCGGGCATTTGGTTCGCAACAATCTGTGCATTAAATCGCCAGAAAATTCACAGCAAAAAAAGCCAAACGCTAAACGGCATTTCAATTGAAGGATAGAAAGAGAGAGAGAGAGAGAGGAACGAAGTGCTGACTAACGTGAATTTTATTGCATCATTTGAAATTTGAAATCTGAAATTCGAAATTTGAATATGCCACCCAAAATCCATAGACAAATTATAGACATTGTTTCTATGGCCAGGCCACTCCCTGCTTTTATGGCAAAATAATAATAATAATAACAACAATAATGTTTTTAGCCTTTTATGCTGCATAATTTTCCCAGACACGTTCGGACAGAGATATGAGCGCTCTGGCCTCAGATATTCATTTTCAATTTTCGACTATTTATGCAAATTAAGCCTAAATCTGCATAAAAGTTGAAAATGTCATCAATTTAGTTTTTATATGCGCAATCCATAAAAGCGCAAAAATAACACTCATACGCCCCGTTGCGATAAACGAACCCAACCCCAGCACGGCTCATTAGGCCACAAATTCAGAGATTTCTACTGCGACACGACTTGTGTCTCACAGTCTGTTTTTTTTTTTATGTTTCAATCAATGAAAAATGAAAATGAAAAACAAAACCTGCCATCAATGTCACAGTGTTTAACTTGTCTTCTTTTCGCTTTGGTCATTCCAAGTGTTTTACAATCTGGTAACACAATCTGTCTGCAATGAATGAGTCAAAAGAACCAATACTAACTTCTAGTCGAGCGAAAGTCAACATCGAAATCTCGAAATCGAATCAATCTTCAAACGTTGCCCATATCAATTTCATTGAATTTCTCAGACACATCAGCATTCTCGTAAATCACAATCGATCATTGTCGAACAAAATACATAATAATCGTTAAAGAAATAACACGCATAGAAATAATCAGTTAAAATCAGAAAATTGCTGGAAAAACACGAGCATCGAGCAATTGGTTGACTGCTGCGTCTCATAATTAAATTTGGTTTTTACATCTTTTTCCCAGAAAATTCAATAAAAAACAGATGAAAAAAGATTGAACTGAGCTGCGTATCGACCCTGAAAAGGGAAGTTAGCCCGTTTCTCATTTCAGCTGCCACTGTGCGTGGTGCAATGCACCAATAATCGAGCATGTAAACGAGATAGAAGAGAAACGAACTGGTTTTAATGTTGATATATTATGCCTCGTCTGTAATATGAGACCCAAGGCGGGGACTTTACAATTATGGCATAAATATACATACAGATTTTTATGTATATATTTATTTTCCTTTGTCTTCTCCAAAGAGCGATAAGATTACATTTCTCAATTCTTACAAAAAAAATTGCACGCTTAGATGGCTTTTGAAGTTAACAAAATATTTAAGGCTGCCCATTGATTGGACATGGGAATCTGAGCAGCGTCTTAGTCATCATTTGAGCTGTGTGAGAAAGGGGAGAGTTGATAATGTTCAACACCTTATGATATTCCTAGTTTCCGACGTTTAGTCATAGCAAATGTCGCGCATGTTTTGTTGACATGAAAAACCGTTTTCCCATCAGCTATTTTATGTCTCATATGACGCACTTTCAAAAGGTTGTCAACCACAAACACAATTAGGAAGAAAACGTAATAGGAAGCTAAACTCGACTGTGAGAGACCCTTTACTTAATAAGTAAAAGAAGAAAATTAAATTGAAAGATAAAACTGAAATATATATTTTGATAAAATACTAATCAAATATTAAATGTTTTTAAAATAAGAAATCTTTAAAATTGTACATGCATCAAAGTATTTATATGAAAAAATTCCTAAACAAATTTGATCAATTTATTAAGTTTGGTATGTCTAGCTCTTATATTGAAATAAATTTAATAAGATTTACTTTAGATGCTCATACTGATGGACCGACAGTTGGATGTTAATGCTGATCAGGCATATACAACAGCGTTGGGCACGCAGTGGCTCCGAGAGCAGTGGCTGCTTTCAACTTAGGTAGAATCTAATAGGGTTGTTGTTGATGTTTTTGTAGTGCTTCCGAATTCAGATTTCGTGTCAACATTTCTTTTTTGACCAACTTAAAAGACTCCTTTGCACTTTTAAAGTACAGGGTCTATAAAAAAGGCAAAGTGTTGCCTGGAATTACCTTCCTTTGTTGTGGCTGTCTGATTCATCAGGTCGAGCTTGAGTTTGAGTACTCGCATCCACTCCTGGCCATCCTTCGCTTTTCGTGCTAAAACTCAATCAAAATTGTCGCCGTTTGTCAATGACGGCCACGTCTAACAGTTGACAGAGTCTACTATGTACGTATGTCTACTCCTCATTCCGCCCTCTGCCTAGACGCGCCCCTGGCGTGCAATTAAGTTGCGCTTTGCTTTGTGGGTTTTTCCTCCTTTTCCATTTTTTTGTGGGGCACGCCTTGTTGCCTCTGCCACGCTGTCTCCCCACCTTAGGCATTTGCATTTGCATTCGCCGAAACGCATTGTCAGACATGCAACATCGTTAGATGACAACGACGACTACGACGACGACCAAGACCACGACTCGACTATACTATGTATATAGTATACTGGCCAACGCGTCTGAGTTTCTGTCTCTCTCACACTCTCTCTTTCTTTCACTTTGTGTCTGCACTATGGGCAATTTTTTTATGGCCCTGCCATTATTTATTTAGCTACACTCTAGCACAGGCTGCTGTCTACCAAAAGTTGGCTAGAAAAATTGAAATAAAATTATTTTTTTCGTAAAAAAAAAAATATATTTAATAATTAATTCCACACTAATTAAAGAATTTTGGGGGAAGTTTTTCTTATAATTTTCTTATAATTATAAATCAAATAACTGTACGTTAAAAAAAATGTAACTAAAATTGAAAAATTGGTTACTATCATATTATAAGGTTCATGTTTAAGCTAAAATTGTTTTTCAGCTATTTCCCAAAACTTGTGACTAGCTTAATAAATTAAAGGTCTCCATGAACTATGAATAATATCAATAAGTTGTAAATATTAACGTAGAACTGTTTTTCAGAGGTGTCATTGATAGAGTGAAATTTTTGATGTTTTCCAAGAAAAATCTTTCAAAATACAACAACTTATATTAAAAAAGGCTTTAGGTAAGATATCAAGAGCAAACCTTTGAGATATTGTGATTTAAGTACGAGGTTTTAAAAATTGGTCAAATGAATAAATGCCACAAATATAGCCAATTTGGCCCATAGTACCGCTGCCTATTTCTGCGTACAATTGGATCGTCAAAGCGTTGCTTAAATCTAATCAAAATGCGAATGTGTCGTCGTTGATGTCGCGTTTTGTTGTTCAACTCGTTGTAGTAGTCGTTGTAGTTGTCGCCTCTTTACCAACCGTTTTAGCCATGATTGTTGTTGCTTTCTTTTTCGCACTCTGGCCATGGCTCAATGAAGCATTCGTGCTCGTTCCCAGACCGTAGGCTGATCAGTCGCCATTCAAATTACCAGCAACAACAGGCGACAAGTTTTTCAAGTGCTTTTCAATGGCATGCAACACCTTTTGACACGCTCGTTTTCCGTTTTCCCCACTGTCTGTTGCTGCCGTTTTCCTCCAGTTGCCAGTTTTGTATGTCGTCTCATTATTCCCTAGACGTCGATGGGTATGATTGATCAATCGAGATGTTCGAGATCTCGTGAGAAAGCGATGTGGCTCAAAATTGAGATATAATTACTTTGTTTTAATATCTGTGGAATTTATAATTATTAAACATATGTATTATAACTACAAGTTTCTTCTATATCTCTATGATTAATAAATCAGAATATCATATTAATCTACATTAAAAACATAATATTTCTAATAATTCTTATCACAAAAATAATAAAAAAAATATATTTAATAAATGCAATATTATGAATATTTAATATAATTTGATTTTTAAAAATCATAAAAATCATGTTTTGCTTTTAAATATTTTTAAAATTATTATATAAAGAATTTACTAATTTATTCATATAATTTTCTTATGTTGTGTTTGATTGTTTTATTTTATTCCTAATTTTTACTGGCAAAAGATTACAAAAATTAATTTTTAAATGGGAATTATTTGGAATATAAATAGTATTAAATCATTTGTTGTTTGTGTAGACACTTTATTGACATATTCAATTAATTTAAACACTTAAGATTGTACTCTAGTAGTGTA
This sequence comes from Drosophila recens, assembly GCA_037043495.1. Lineage (NCBI taxonomy): Eukaryota > Metazoa > Arthropoda > Insecta > Diptera > Drosophilidae > Drosophila > Drosophila recens. The sequence goes on along the minus strand of JBAMBJ010000827.1, from coordinate 22,438 downwards.
TAAATGTCATCGACTTGAGGAATCTAGTTTTCTAGTTTTCTGGTTTTCACAGCCATCGTTCATAGGCTTCTCCGTCTACGTCTGTCCCCCAGTCCAAGTCCCACACTGACTACAACTCCGTCTCTGAGTCTGACTCTGACTGTGCCTCGATTTGGCCCGAGTTGAGGCTTTTGCGGTTGCTTTGTTACGACCAGGCTGACACTCTGCCAGTCTGTGGCTTTTGTCACACTCATCTTCGTCGCCGTTTGTCACGTCAATTTCATTGGAATTGCATTTTGGCAAGAGCAGCAGACACAGACACAGACACAGACACGGACACGGACACAGACGGAACGCATGCGTTGTTGGCCAAGTTGTTAACCTGCCCCTGCCCCTTCTTCTTGTTGTTGTAGCACCCATTGCTGCCCCAATCACATGCCAGCGACCAGTTTGTCAAGTTGTTGCAAGCGCAGCTTACAAATTTAATCATCTTAAAGCGACAACGTCAGCTTCTTTTATCCTCCCTCTTTTCACTGCTCTTTGCTGTTGACTTCTCTATGCTCCACTTGTCTCCCACTTCTCCTTCCCTTTTCCCATTCATAACTACGCAGCTCTTTTGAATACGAGCTGCGAGTTGCGAGTTGTAGTTCACATTTCGTATGCAAGACATCGCTGCATTCTGGAGCAGCTCTTCGCACAGTGGGACGAAATCAAATTACGCGAATGCAAAGTGCGTTTTCTGTGCTGTGCTGGATATTAAACATTTCCGCCCCCTACACTTTCTACGCTGCCTTCCCCTTTCACTTAACACCTCTACTCGTAGGCACTCATGTGTGGCGCTTCTTATTGTTGTCTTTCCTTATGTTGTTGTTGTTGTTGTTGTTGTCTTCATATTTATTTATATTTGGCCTTTTAGCATCTTCCAAGTGTCTTACACTCCACACGCACATCGCATCGCATCGCATCTCATTGCATAAACAGGGCAACATTTACATAGTTAAACATATTAAGCATCTGAAATGCATTTTCAAGTTGCACTTAGAGGGCAAGTGAAATGCTTGAGTAAACAATAACAATAGCAACAACAGCAATAACAAACATACGATAAGTAATAGGCAAAGAGGTAGCCAGAAAGAACAACAATACAATACGGTAACTCAAGCAAATGCCGAATATTTTTATAAGTATTATAAAAAGTGGGAGTAAAATTTAAAGAGACATGAAAAATGGAAACATAAACAAGAAAATTTAAAAAGAAAATAAATTTCAGCTTACCAAAACGGAAAACGTCTTTTAAATTAATATTGCAAATAAAATATTATAAAAACTGAGAATAAGATATGAGGATACTCAATTAAAGATAATTTAATGGAAGCAAAAACTAGAAATAATTATCAAAATTATGAATTTTACTAAAATTGGAAAAAATTTGCTAGTTGATTATTTTAAGCTGAGACAAGTTTAATTACAAAAATTTAGATTTCGGATTGAGTTATGTTTCTAAAGTGAATTTTCTTGAGAAAATTTTTTTTTTCAGCTATAGTTAATTATGTTTCTATGTTCTGTTAAGTTATGTTTCTAATGTAAATTTTCTATATCAAAAATTTTTTTTTAGGCAATAGCTAAGTAGTATATACAATTAAATATCATTCGTCACAAAAGTGAAATTCAGAAACTTTGGGCCTGGAAATGTTTTTTTATCTCGTTAGCTTTTTTTAATCTTAAAGCTTCAAGCTTTGTGTTCGTACATAGTAATTTTTTTTAAGATTATTTAATTCAATTTTTGGCGTTTGTGGCCCACTGTGCACTGTGACAGCCATCGATGTAAGGGCAACGTTTATAAGCTGGACCAATGCCAAAGCATTGTCAATTAAAGTCAACAACTCAACGGCAACAACAACAACAGCTTGACAACAATTATAGACATAACGTTATGGCAACTAGGGTCGTCGCTTTATCAACAACAACACAAACAGCAACAACAACAACAACAACAACAACAACAACATAGACAACGTTGCCCGCATCGCAAAGAACCTGAGGAAAAAAAACAAATAGCTGAGAATCACATTTATTATGTTTAACAAACCCAAATGGCGTCAACGTTCTGACACCTTCAACTTGCAGTATATATGTATATGCCGAGTTCAAGATCCAGATGAAGATACAAATATGTATCTTTCTTCTTATTTTTTTTATTTTATGGCTGTGGGATGCAGCTTTAAGTTGTCACTACAAATTGGTTATGCTAGAAATGGGTTTCAGTTTGGGGTTTACAAAACTTTGGGTTCGCTGCTTGATTAAGCGCCATAAATCTTCAGGGTCATAGCTTGAGATACATTTGTAACTAGACCAAAAGAATGGGTCCACACCATGTGTTCCCTTAAACGAAATCTCTTTTCATCGTTTTGTTGAACAAAACGCGTGTGAGATTTTTGTATTTGTTAAAGATTCTTCAACGAGTTCAACGCCTGGCATCGTCTTTTGTATCTTGTATCTTTGTTATTGTATCTGAGAGTGCGCTGCTCTCTTCACAGTCTCGAATTCAGTCTCACATTTAACACTTTATATAATTTATTGTAATTCCGTTGCTGCTATTCAGTTTGGGCTAGGTTTTTATATGTGACAGGCAGCTGTTAACAAAACGGTTTCCACATAAAACTCACACCTTCGCGTCCCGTCGGCATAGATACATTTGGTTGCAGTCTGCAGCTGAAGAAGTATCTAAGTATCTGCATCTACGCTTAGACTCGTCTACTCTTATTGCTGTCAAACCCCCTCAAAATGCAGATAATTTGTTCGTTTTCTTTTTAGCCATCGGCAACAAATTGCAACAGGCAGATTTAATGCTGATTTTTAGTATGATCATTCATTCGTTATTCGTTATTTGTGATTTTTTTAATTTTTCAAACCATTGTAAAAACTTAGCTGGTTCAGAAAAAAAATTTTTTTTTCCAAAACTGTTCACTTTTTTTATACTTACCCCTTTATAACTTTGAGCTGATCAAATGTTTGCTGAGATTGAATAGAGTTAATTAACCAGTTGACAGCACAGTGCTTGCCAAAAATGAAGTTCTGGCAGGCAACAATATGCCTTCAATAACACCACCCTTAATGTTAATTATTAAAAATCTCACGTGTAAACATTGTTGCACTCTCTGAGCCCCTTTTTGACATTGTGTCACCCTTCGTTAATTGCCGTTTGTTGCAACTTGCATGGCTTAAAGCATGCCCTTATTAGTTTACCTCTCCTTTTCCCCCTTGTTTCCCTTCTTGTACCCTGCACAGTGGTACATTTTAATGATTTTAGCTCGAAATATTCAAATTATAATTTTGAAAATCTATTTAAAAAAATATTGAGAATTTCATTAATATATTGTTAATGTTTTTTATGTGATTTATGTTTTTATGGATTTAGTTAACTATTTAATCAACTATAGTTTCTTGAAGTTGTTGTGTACTTTTTTCATACGTGCATTTAATTCTTTTCAATCTGGTTTTAGGCGTCGATAATTTAAATTACAATCATATGCGATAATACATATTGAATAATTCCTTTTGAATGAAAATGACGAATAAGTGCATTTTAAGCAATTTTCAAAAAATTATAATAAAATATAAGCGAAAAGATTTTTGAAAATTTTGCAGTCACTCCTAAAATTTTTTGAAGAATGTTTTTGCATCCCAAAATTTTTGTAGAATTGTTTTAAGTTTTTTTTTGCATCAACATATTTGTTTGAAAAAATCGAGGAAAAAAGTTTTGAAAGTTCACTTTTTTTAAAATTCGAATGTTTCAATGGGTACTTAATGGGGTAAGGAAAGATATTCATCATTCAAACGGAATTTAGATGACCTTTCCAAATATATTTTTTAAATTTAAAGACTTGACTTAAAATAGCTGTTATACACTCCTGCCCAAAACTATACGACACCTCGAAAATTTTAGTTTCGACTCTCATAGGAAAAGGAGATAGCATAATGAAATAAAATGAAGTATGCAGAATAATATAGCAAAAAAGAGTTCTGCACAAAAGCTGATATTCTGATCTCTGATTGCATCTCGCGTTTTCAAGTAACAGTAAAAAATGCAGAAAAGGTATATTTTTCGCTTGCCTGCAAGTGTATCAAAACTATACGACACATTTGAATTTTTTTGAAATTACTTAATATTTTGTGTTAATTTTGGTATATAAATAATAGTTATTAGTCAACAGAGCCGCCTTAAGCTTTCTCTACCTCAAAAAGTCTCTAAGGCATTGAATTAATTAGGTTTTTTAGAATATTTTGGTCTAAAGGAGACTATTATGTCAAAATTTCGCTTTTGAGACTTCCAACGTTTTCAAATTTAGTATTCTTGGCATAAATTCGTCTGGCTAAGATACCTCAAATGTTTTCGATTGAGTTTAAGTCAGAGGAGCTTGCTGACCAATCACACACATTGACTGAGTGCTCATTTACATGCGCAATGTCTTTCTGATCTTGTGGATGGATGCATTAAATAAATTCTGTTTCTCCATTTCCTTTCAAAACTGGTCAAAAGTATCAATCCTCAAGCTTTCACAATCACCACTCTTCATCTTTGAGCTTGTGAAGCACAGATTAATAGCTCCAGACTTATGAAATGCTCCCCAAACCATTGCGGATCCACCTCCGAAATGGGGTTTGCAAAAAATAAGTGGTTCCTGTGGCAGATCACGCCAATAATGCCGAAACCCATCTAAACTGTCAAGATTTATCTTTTTCTCATCCGAAAAAATGATTTAAATGAAAAATATTCAACAAAGCTTTATAAACAAAATAAAGTTAAAATTTTATATTAAGACTCAGTTTCTCTCCAAGTTATTTTCCCCAAACTGAAGTCGGGTTTTTTTGTGGTGGAGTTTTAAGAACGTGTCCTTTTTTAAATATCCTCTGACAATGTTTTCAGATGATTACAGCGTCCACCAAACAGTCATCCGTACCACAGGCTGCCTGCAACATGCAGAAAGTGTGGGGCACGATTCAAATGAATTGCTCGCCTTGAGTATTGTGCGATGTTTATCGCGGTCAGACGCTTGGGTTTTCTTTCCTTAGTTATGCTTAACACCATATTTATCGAAATCATTTCAAAATTAAGTGATATCACAGCATTAACGACCGAGTTATCCCGATATTTTGATTGTATTATAGCCATATTCATTGTAAGCTCTTATTGTCACCTTTTTCTCATAGTTTAACAAATTTTCGCGCTGCATTTTATTATAAATGCATTAAATTTTTAACTGAAAAAGAAAAAATAATAATTGACACCAAACCTTTATCTCTAGACGCTATATTTCAAATGTGTCGTATAGTTTTGATACACTTGCAGGCAAGCGAAAAATATACCTTTTCTGCATTTTTTACTGTTACTTGAAAACGCGAGATGCAATCAGAGATCAGAATATCAGCTTTTGTGCAGAACTCTTTTGCTATTATTCTGCATACTTCATTTTATTTCATTATGCTATCTCCTTTTCCTATGAGAGTCGAAACTAAAATTTTCGAGGTGTCGTATAGTTTTGGGCAGGAGTGTAGTAAAAGAAAGAGTAGTGTATGTTATAAAACACTTTATTAACGTATTAAAAATATTTCAAAAATGTTCAATATGAAAATCGTGTATCTTTTGTCACTTTGTTAATTATTGAGAGCTAAAATGACCACAATGTGACCACAGTGCGTTGTCAGTTATTACAGTGCGTTCGATCTCTTTGGGCAGTGGCTTTTGTGCTAGAATAACTCTGTTTACATTCCTGTTAACCCGCCACACGCATCAACATCACCAACAACATCACCATCGTCATCAGAAACATCGGCTTTGGGCTCAGGGATTTGGGAATCGGGCTTTACATTCTCTGTCGTTTTTCTCGTTTCCCTTCCTTTTTGGCGAGGCCTTTGTTGACGCTCTTTGCATGTCAACGGGCTTAAGCCGAGAGACGCCTCTGCAGCCACAGTCACAGTCACAGCTACAGCTACAGCCTCCGCATCTGCCTATGCAACTCTGCCTAGACCATCGTCACTTCCTGTCCTTTTCTGCTTCACCTTATCCCCTCTCTTATTACCTCTCCATCTGCCTACCGCATCGCCCATCTGTCTGTCCGTCCGTCTGTCTGTTTGTCTCGCCGCCTCGTTGTTCTCCTTTGTGTGCGATTTGAGTATCTTCATCGCCTTCAGCTTGTTTTGTTGCTTTTGCAAAACTCGTTTGCATATTGTCATAATTTCTGCACTCTCACACACACACACACACTATCTACACACACACACACTCACACACACACACAACCTTTTTGTGTGCCTCTTTGCCGTTTTTGTTTAAACAGCTCAGTTGAGTTCAGCTTAGCTCAGCTCATTCCCTTCCCCTTCCTTCCTTCTTTCCTTCCTTCTCTTTCCTTTGCTTGCCTTTTCTGCAGCACCATCGACAATTGCAGTTGCAGTCGACGTCGCTGTCGACGTCGCAGTCAACGTCGTTTGCTCCGTCTACCATTTGTGGCAAATGTAGCATGTTTTATTGTTATTTTGATTGCATTTATTGTATTTTTAAGCCGCATTGTTGTGAGCCAAAAGCCGCCCGCCTCTCGTTTACCAACGTTTACCTTATTTACCCTTTTTCTTTCTAATGCCAACGGGTATATATCATTGCAGTCGTACAGTTTGTCAGCTTTGAATGATATTAAGGAAAACTGCAGAGCACGGAATTTAAAATAATGAATATTCATCTTTCATTTTATAATTTTAAATAAAGAAAATTTTAAGAAAACTTATTAAATGCACAAAGCTTAACTTAAACTCTAGATATTTTAATTTATTTTAAGAATTCTTTGATTCTGGGCGCAGTATATTAAAAATAAATATTATTATAAAAAAAAAGCTAAACAATTTTGATTTTTAGCTCTTACCGTTTGGTCTTTCAATGTAGAGTTTCACCTTTAAAATAGAATAGAAATTGATTTGAGCATGCTTTTAATGTTCATTCTCCAATTTTAACTCCATATTGCTAATAGAGTATTTGAAAGATACTTGTTTATCTTGGCCATTTGCTTAACGGAATGCAGGCAGCCGTTGCATTTGGTCGGTAATTTGCCATTTGCATTTCCCGATGTTGATTGTCCATTAGCGCGTTCAGGCGAACATCGAGTGCCTCTTAAGCGTTTCAGTATCTGAGCATGGAAGAGGTGTCAGTTGGCCAGACAGTCCGACAATTAGACAATCAGTCAGTCAGGCAGGCAGGCAAGTCTAATGCAGTTAGTTCTCTTAACGTTTTCACAGGTTTTGGTTCATTTGCGTTTGTCTGACATTAAAAACTCGTTGAAAGTAATTAGGCGTTCACTTAAGAAATGAAGATGAGTCATGTTAATAGAAGTAAATATTGATGATAGAAATATTGTAAAATAATACTTTAATTATCAAAACTGGGAGAAAAAATTGGGTAGAAATAAATGACATGTCAAAATGGGAAAACGGAAAATTAAGAAAAATTATTGTTAGGAATTTATATGCAAAAGTTTGGAATTTTACTAATATAAAAGATTCTTTTTACTTTGATTTCCCTAAATTTAATACCTGTTTTTTTTTTGAGTATTTGTCTTATTTAAAAACATTTGAAATTCGCATGAGTTACGCAAGTATGCATGCATACATATTTGAGATCCCCCTTTTCAGATGTTTCATCAAACATGCAACAGTTTTGTGCTTGCAGCTTCCTGCTGCCAGTTGCCAACTGTTTGTTGCAGTTGAAAGGGGCAACTCGTGGCAATTCTGACTTGTTTAGTCCGGTTAATTAGCAAGTTTTAGCCAACTGTTAAAAAGTTGAGCATTGTTTGTTGATTAGCGAGTGCCAAGGGGCACAAATGACCGACTCTCTTATTAAAAGTACCACGCAACGAAAACGAATCGAAACAAGCAAACAAACAAATTTGAACCGCCCATCTGGTTGTGTTTTGGGGCAGGTAACATGTGTGTGTGTGTGTAGGTGTGTGTGTGTGCAACGTGTGGAGTTCCGTTGCAGCAGCAAAAACTTTATGTTGCCTCCTCATCATCATCATCATGCAACGAGTCGCAGTTCCAGAAAGCAAACCACAAAAATCCCTCGAAATAAATTCTATAAATTTCAAGAATGTATTGAAAAATTTTATGAATTCATTCATTTCTTTTCCATTTTTTGTTCGTTTGATGTATGAGCTTAAACTGTTGACCTGTGCTTTCATATGAAAGATTATGGCCAAATGCGGAACCTGCTCATTGAAATTGATTGATTGGGTCAACAAAGGGTCATGATTTCCAAGAATTTATTAAATTCCTCGATCATTGCAAATAATTTTTTTTTTTTTTTGTATTTATATGCCAGGGCGTGGTCGATTTTATTTAATCTCTTATACAACAAGGGCATAATTGCAGTGCCGTTCGAAAGAGTAAACACCAACAAAACTGAAAGCCACCAAATACACAAAAAAGTTTTTGCCAAAAAAAGGCAAACAACAAATTTGTTGACTGCTTGGCAAAAATTGTGCGCGGTTTGAACTTGTTGGGTACAAAAAAACATAGGAGGAAAAAATAGCAACCAACAAAAATATTTGCTTAACTGCGCAGCAACAGTAACAACAACAACAACAACAACAATAACAACAAGAGGCAACCACATGGCAGCTAAAAATTGAAAACTAGTTAAATATTCGCGGTAACCTAAAGTAGTCAACGTAGAAGTCGAAAGTAGAACTCCAGTTTTTCCTTTTTTTTGTGTGTTGTTTTTCTTGTTTGTTGTTTTATTGATTTGCTGTTCTTGTCAGGGGCTGTCCCTATTGTTGTTGAAATTGTTGTTGCAAATGTAACCCAGAAATGGCAGTCAGGCGCAGGCAACAACAACAGAAATAGAACGTGGCCATAAATAACGAAAAACGTAGCTCACAACAATACAAAAATCAACTAAAATACAAATAAATACCATATACAAATAAAGTACTTGAGTCGACTAATAGATACCTTGTAAATGTTGCTTTAAAATATATAAAAATTAAAGTACAATTAGTATCTAAATAAATTAGTTTAATGTCGACCCGAAAAAATTGACAAAAATTATTAATTAACATTTCAAAAAATAATTACAAAATTAATATGTGTATAAATTAAAAGGTATTAAAATTTCAAAAATAAAAGTTATCAAGATTATAAGAAGAAAAAATATATTCGGGGCTACTTAAAAATATTTATTTCATTTTAACATAAATCTTAAGTTTTCTCAGGGGATTGTAAATTTTTTTTTTGTATAAAAAATTTGTATATTTTATTTAACAAGTTTTCTGCTACCGGGATTGTAAATAGAACTTATGTTTGATCTTTCATTGTTTTATTCCTGATGTATTTGAGATAGTTTTAATATTAATTAATACTCTATTATACTCTATGAAAGGCATTATAATCGAATCTTTTTTTGTGATTTTCCTTGCGATTCATATCTGATATACGGCCTGATTTTGTATGGAGTTGTTCAGTCCAAGGACCGGAAGTTCCAAAATGGCAACTTGGCTGTCGTTTTTATTTTTTTTGGCGACATTGTTACTTGCTGATGAGACGAAGTAAAGCAGGGGGAGGGGAGGGAGACAGCTAACTGCTGCGCCTGCAGGTTCTATTTTGGGAGCTAACCAAAAAACTTTCAGCAGACAGAGAAATTGGACAGCTATCAAAGCTAGACAAACATGAAGAAAGCAGCAACACCGACAACGACAACGACAACAACAACAGTGGCAACGGCAACAATGTAACACAAATTGTTGAAAATGCTACCACACACTCATACTTTTAGAGGAGTCTAAATGGGGAGCTGTATGTCTTTTTTTTTTAATTAATTGCCAAAAAGCGAAGCTGGCCAAAAAAACGGGTCCAGGCCAAACACTTGTGGCCGGCCTACGTTGATGATGCAGAGGCGCTTGCCGGCAAAACCGGAAGGAAGTCAGTAAGATTGTGCACAAAAGAGCCAACACACATATACATATATATAATATTTCTGTGTGTGTGTGTGTGTGTGTGTTTGGTCTGGCAGTTTGTAGCATACTTTTGTGCGCATTTGCTGTTTATGTGACTTGTTGTAAGTTAGCTCGTTGGCCATTGTTGTTGTTGTAGCTTGAGTTGTTGTTATTGTTGTTGTTGTTTTCTCACTTCCTTGCTGATTGCCGGCAACATATTTCGCAAATTGCTGTCAAAGTGTTAAGGAAGTTGACTTCCTTTTGCCCTCTTCGATAGCCCTTTCTCTGGCCGGGGTTGCAGTAATAAACTTTGAGAGCGTGTGTGGCTGAGTGTAAATATATGTGTATGTGTGTGTGCGTCTCTAATTGCAGGCATCTCACAGTGGGAAAAAACGATCAAATTATCATTTAAAAATGTATATAAATTTCATTTTAGATAGATAGATATTTTTTTTAAATAAAAAATAAAGGTAGGTATCTATTTATCTAAAATGGAATTTAATTTTAGATAGCATTTTTTAGCATGCAAATTTTTTAAGTTCTGTTAATTTTTAATTAATTAATAGAATAATACATTAATTTTTTATTTTTTATTTTTTCATTATTATAAAGAAATTTTATTTTATCACTAAGAGATGAGTTGGAAATTTTAAAATATTATTATTATTAAAAATAAGGATTATCTTCAAAACTGTCTGTTTGTATTATATAATTTAAATTTAAAACATATTTATTTATTAATAAAAAAAAATTGAGCTTAAATTATGTACATCTCAAAATTTTAAGAAGATTTCTAAATACCATTGTTAAGGTGGCAGCAAGAAGTGTCGTTATTCGAAGAGATAAATTAACATTAAACAAAATATTTGAATTTATGTAAACTATACTGAGCACTTAGCCCACTGTGCAAGGGCAACAAGAAGAACTGTCTCGAAGATGAATTGCTAATGGCTTTCTATTTTTTTCGAGAGTCTGAACAACAACAATAAAAGCAGTAATAATAATAATCATGAGACGAAGACGGAGTCGAATTTTCATTGGCCCGTTACAAGGTTTCAAGTGTCAAGCAGGCAGGTCACAAAAGAACCCGTTAAGATGCATGATAGGCTACTTTGAATGATGGCAACTCGATGAATGCTGATGAAGATGGAGATGGAGATGTAGATGTAGATGATGAAGATGAAGATGAATATGAGAGGCGCCTTGACGTGTAAAAGTTTTCAATTTCAATTGTGTATTCAGTTTCACAGCGAGGGACCTTTTATAGTGCTCTCTCTCTAGTCTACCTGAAGTGCTGAGGAAACTCAATTAGTTGCAAATGCGACTGGGACTTTGACTGAGACTAGACAGTCAGATAGACAGACATTCAGTCAGAGACAGAGACAGAGAAAGAGACAGTGAGTTAGGGAAAGACAACAAAAAAACATTTTTCAATTAGCAATGGCAAAAAGGTAGTCAAGTGAGAGTTGGCCAAAGAAGAGGCGGAGTTGGTAGTTGGTAGTTGGAAAACTGCAAAGACGAGCGTCAAGTTGCGACCATGGACATGCAATTAACAGCATCACGTGACCTGCAACCCAAGAGTCCAATGTCTTGTGGCATGAAAAATGAAGCCAGCAAATGCAGTGACTTCCCCTGCCCCTGCCCCTGCCCCTTCCCCACCCCATTCCCTGCTGGCCTGGCCCAATCACGGACTCAGTCAATTGACTTTTGGTTTTGCCGTCAATGGCATCATTAATTTAGCCTGGCCGAAAATCCCGGAATTCGAATTGAAAGCGACTTTGGTTTGGTTCATCTTCTTTTTGCTTCTACTTAATTCTGCGGTTTGCATGACCAAACCAAATGAAAATAATAAAAATGTAATTAACGCCCAGGCCATAGACTGTCAGAGTTTCAGCCCTAGTTTTTCTCTATTGCCGCTGTTTTGAACTTTGCCTGGCTTATTTCTTATACAATTAAGTGGCCCCTTTCTTGCCCTTTGGCCATCGTCAACTTGGTCTCTATGCCTGTCATGAATCTCATTGAGAGGCGTTTTGTAGGCGTAGCCATTTGTTGTTGTTGTTGCTGTTGTTGTTCTTTCCCTGCCGCTTATCTGATTATGCGCCGTTGGTAGCAGGACGGCCTTGATGAACCTTAACCTGAGACCCGAAGTGAGACTCGAAATGAGACTCGGTCTGAAATTCGGCCTAACGCGGATGACACGTCAGTGGCAGAGCCGTGTGGAGCTCGAAAGTTTAATTACCACTCACTGTAATCAGTGTGTGTGTGTGTGTGTGTGTGTATACATATAAATAGATACAATGCTGCGCATTACGGTCGTGGAATTCCAAAAAAATAACAAACTGTAATGTTTGTGGTTAAGAAATAAGCGACTTTTAAATGTGCTTCAAATAGCTAAAATTTATGTTAATTGACATCTAGAAATTTTTTGAGTGTAATAAAGATATTCAGGGATGCCACAGAAATCGCTTTCGCTTCAATTTTACTAAAATGTCATACAAATTTAAGTGAAATTCAAGCGAAAGGGATTTCTGTGGCACCCCTGATTATCAACTATTTAAGGTATTCATTATGTGCTGATACAAATTGAATTTTCCAAAACACTAAACATTTCGAATAGTTATTATAATCGAATTTCATTATATCCATCAATAAAATTGATTAAACAAAATGAATTTTACTTAACTTATTTAGTAGCTCTTATATTTTTGCGTCTCTAAAAATAATTTAGAAATTTCAAATGCATTTTTTTAATCAAGACACTTTTTTTTTTTTAAAAATAATAATACTAATACTTTTTTTATTTTTGTATAATTAATGCGATTTTCTTGACTTCTGAAGATTGGTTTAAAAATTCTCCAGAAAAAATAATGCATTAATAGTTTTTTGGATTAAAATTTCTCAAACTGTTTCAGTATCTTTAAGTTTCTGCATCCTCAGACTTTTCTTCAGAACATGCCCTCGCTAATTGGGTGTAGGGTATTCCTCAACAACAACAACAGAAAACACGTTCAAATTATTTTGCAACATTCCGAACAGCAACCAACAAATACTGAATACTGAATACTCATACTGGCCATTGTTATGTGGCCAACGGAAACGAGCGAGGCAGTGAAAAGAAAGAAAATTGGCGGGAAGGGAGAGGAAAAGAGTGGAGAGGAGGACAAGGGGCAGATCGCTGCGTCCCCAGCGGCGTCTGTATAGAAAAAAGTTGATGAACAACAAGACAATGAACTATGTTAAACTTGCAGGCACAGTTAAGCGAGTCTAAACGAGCGCAGAGAACTACCGACAAATTTTTTTCGCTCAGTGCATTGGAGGTCAGACAACAACAGACAACGACAGACAAAAGGGTCCGTTGTGTCCCTCAGGGGAACCCAGAGCAACAACAAATAATTGGGTTTGATGATATACAGGGCAGCAGCTAATAGTCAAGAGGTGGAAAGGGCACCGAAGGGGGCCAAAGTGGTGGCTGTGTGGCACGAGATAAGCACGTTGCATTGAGCTTTAAGCTAAAAAAAAAAGAAAAAAAAAATATTAAGAAATATATATACTTACGAGAAGTCCACTTAAGATACAGAAGTGAAAGGTGAGTTAGAGAGAAATACAAAAATATAGAGAAAGAGAGAACAAAACAATGCAAGAAAACTATTAAATGATAAATGGATGCAAATGATTGAGGAACGACAAAGAAAATGGGAATGGAAAACGAGACTGAACAAATGCCGCCCACTGCCACATCAAAGTGATTTCGGGAATACCTGTGATGCCGCCATGTGGCGGAAAAGAACAACTAAATGCATATGGTTCGAGGTGCTGACCCCAAAAAAGAGATGGTCAGTTTAATTTTCAATCAATTGAATAAGCCGCAGACGCAAACAGAGACGGAGAGCAAAGACAGAGACGCAGAAGCAGACGATCGATCGCTTTTTATTGCACACTAAAAATGAGCCACAGCCGCGGCATTTTCCCTCTGCACCACTGCACCACTGCAATTGGCATCTGACCGAGGTGTATACATGTGTCCAGCTTTATAGCTGACCTGGCTAAACGACGACTAGCCGCCCCTGGTTGCAATTGTTTTGTTTGCTTTAATGTCTGAACCGCAAAGCAAAGCAACAGCGGGAAAAGGGCGCAGCACAGTGGGCAATTTGCAAATTTGAACAATATAATAAAGTAATATTTTAGATCAGCGGTGGGCACGAAATCTGAATTCGGGAGCGAGTCTTTTGTGCGAATTCACGGCGTCGAATATGAAGAAACATAGTTGGAAGCAGGCGCTGCTCCCGGAGCCACTGCGTGCCCACCGCTGTTTTAGATTATAGTTTTTTCTTGAATATTAATCTATAAAGAAAGTCTGTTCATTTCTTTTATTTATTTATTAATTAAAATAATGCTTTTACAATCATTTTAATAAATATTTCACTTTTAATATATTTATATTATTTTTTAATATATCTAAAATGTTACAATATTAAATTTGTTTAATTTTTTTTAATGTATTTTAATTTAAATAATTAATTATAACATAACAATTATTACAAATATAATTTTATCAAATTCAAAACCATTTTTCCGCTAAATTCGTTGTTTCTCCCACTGTGCGGAGAATGTGGCAGCGGCTGGGACAGTGTCTAAGGCGAGGAGTTGCAAGTGGAATTTGTATCGCAAGAACAACAAACCAACAAAAACAAAGACACAACAACAACAACAACATCGACAACAACAACAACGACGACGATTGTTTGTGGATTTTATTGAGGCTGCCAATGACGTTGATGAATTTCTATTTACTTTGTTTAATTTCTGTTTTTATTTGCCATTTGCCTTGGCTTGCCACTCAAGTCTCCAACTCTTCAAAATTCCCTTACCCCCTCCTCCCTCCTGCCACTCTCTCTCTCTGCTTTATGCTGTTCATTGAAACTGCGTGCAATTAGCGGAAAGTGCTTCATGCCACACTCTTTATGAGTGCGGAGTCTCTGTCGATTTTTAGCTGCAATTACCGTTCGCCTGTTGCCCGTTTAATTGATTTTGACGCCGGTCGTAGTCTGCCCCAAACCATGCCGTCCTCCCCCCTTCTTACCACAATGCCCTCCAGTTTTCCTCCTTCTCTCTGATCGGATCCACGACAGCTGCAATTAGTCTGCTGTCTGATGTGCGTGACGCTCTTGCATTTGTAGAATGAGACCGAGAGAGAGAGAGAAAGAGAGAGAGAGAGAGAGTGGGTGTGTAAAGTTGCTCGGAAATTTGTCCTGCAATTTCCAAGGACCAAGAACTGACCAGAGTTCACTTCTGTCTTTTTATGCACTTAAAGAAGGTACTATAAATTTTTTATGAAATGTGTAACTGACTAATTCACAATAATGTCAAAAACGGTAAGAGCTACAAAGCTCACATTTTTATCATGAAATAAGTGGGATCTTTAGTATGAGAAACTTTTTATTTAATTGGAATACTATATCAAGGAAACGATCAGTCGAGATTAAAGACTGGACTTTGTAAATTGTGTGTAATAAATTTTATTGGTTACCATTATATTTCCACCTCCATATATGGGTATTTCAGGATCGAGAATGCGACATTTGTACGTCTTAAACAAAAACATAAAGGGAAAATTTGACATTTTCAAAAATGTTTTTTTTTTTTACGTGTGTTACGCATTTTATCAACAAAAGTTTTATTATAAAAGACAAGCTTTGAAGACTTGTCGTTTTCGAATTATTTAATGAAAATAATGCATCGCGAATGCGACGAAAAATGGAAGTCATGTTTGATTTCATTTTGACAAATGCGAAAGTCAGCGAAATGTGGCGAGTAATTTGGAAATTAATACTCTTAAGCCATAATAAAATAATGCAGTTTTCCATTTTAGAAATCATTTTGATGTATATATACATAATATTAAGTGTATCAAGTCTTCGGCTCACGTAAGATAATCTTTTATTTCTTGCATTTTTCTCTGTTTCTTGGTTATTTCTGATTGTCATGTGATTAACTGCAGTCGACGTTTTTTGCTCTGCTTTGGCCTCAACTATTTAACTTTTCTGCTTTGATTGGCTGCTCTTTAGAAATAGACTTTTGAAAGGCGAGCGGAAAAAAAGAAGCAGAAGTCAGGAATGGAAATTCTAATGCCAATGAATTGAAAATGTATTATTTATATTAATACTAAAGTAATAGGAGAATAGACAGGGCATCAAGTAGAGGGAGAAGTATCTAAGTAGGCAAAGAAAAATGAATCTGACAGATACAAAATCCAGCACGCACCAATGATGAATGTATTTAGTCTAAAACGATTTGTGGATAAATTAAATAAAACGCAACGCCTGCAAATATTGTAGTAAAAATGATCAACAAAATTGTTTATGCTCTTATTTGATTAATTTCAATTTTCAAATTTGTTAACAAACTCAATTTATGGCGCAGCAGCATTAAGTTTATCTTTTATTTATTTTCTGTCGGGTATTCGCCGGTTTGTCTCATAACTCATAGAGCTCATAAAATATTCGCTGGCATTTGATTAAGAAAAGAAGAAAAAAAAGAAAATGTGCAGGCGCCAATTTAGTCATGTTCGAGTTGAAATGGTAAATCAACTGGAAGAAAAGTAGAACTTCCATTTCATATATGAGGCATGTAGAACGAGCTAATAACTTTCCACGCCATTGCAAATGGCTTAAAGAAACCGAGAAATATGGCCTATTAAAGCTGCTCACAACTCACAACTTGCCAAGAGATTCATGTGTATGGCAAATGTTGTTGCTCATTGTTGTTGTTGCTATTGTTGTTGCTCGTTGTTTGCAGAAGAAATGAAAAATATTTCTGGATGGCGTTGAAAGCAACGTTCCGTCCATGAATGACTAATAAATTGGCGCTTAATCAAGTTGGTCCAAACACAAACCACATGCAACCAAATGTTGCAGGCCGAGCAGCAGATAAAAATTGTGTATCAAGTGGAATTAATTTGAGGCACAGCGAAATAGAGGCGCCTCTCACAAGGAATCGACTCGAACTTTGAACACTCTATGAAAAGATAAATCAAAAGCAATCAAATTAAATGCAATACAAACAAAAGTGCAGGCAACGATGAGGAAACAACCGCCCAAGTGCCTTCACTACTCGCTGTTGTTGCAGCAACAACAACAAGTGGAAGTTGAGGCAACTGAGGCAACCGAGTGTGGCAAGCAACTTACAATTCTATAGTATACTGTATAGTGCAGCCTAGTGCACTTCAGGGCAGCTACAACAATCAGAGAACTTTGAAAATTGGCGGACTCCTCGACTCAAACGGGCTCAAAGCAACTGGCGCTAGCCAGGCCAAATAATTCACAGCAACATTACACTCAGAGAAAAGTGGCCATTTTAAATGTTAGTTGAAATGATCTCGAATTAAATAATTGAGATTCTTAAAACAATGATATCAATTAACAAATAACTAAATATGAGCAATAGATTTCTTTAATATAGAACCAAATCTACTGAATTTGACTTCAACTTTTTAAGAATTTTTTTATTTAAATAATTTTAAATCATTCATTACAAAATTAATGCATGGAATTTTGGAATTTTTTTGCAAATATTGTCACAAAATTAATATCAGGAGTATAGGGAATTAGACATATTTTTATATGATAACTAAGAATCAGAAATTTTAAAAAAGTCGAATATAAAAAAATAAAAGAATATAAAAATGTTGGGAGCTGTATAGATACTTCGAGAGAGAAAAAAATATTAATATTTTGAGTCCTTAGAGCTTTAAAAATCAAATATTTGCACATACTACAATAGTTATAGTCAGTATCAGACCAAGAAGTTTCATCCAAAAATTGTTATCATACTTTTTTTTGAACTGAAAATTCGTTTTTTTTTAATCTTAAAAAAAACTCGCTAAAAAGTTCATATAAAAAATAAACTTTTTAGATTTTTGAACTTAAGAAATAGTGGTTAAAATAAGATCGAGATACTCTAACTTCGAAACTTAAATCTTTATTAGAAATCAAATTAGAAATATTATATTTCATGCTAGATTCTTTCGCTCAGTGCAACTGCAACAACACGCCCACATTGAACTTGCCTGTGGCGCAGCCTGTTGCTTGTCTCTGCCACAGCATGGCGCAACTTTGTTGTTGCAACTATCGTTGTTGCTGTTGTTGTTACTGTTGCTGTTGTTGCTAGGCACAGCGGAAGCAGCAATATAATAACAACAAGACTTAAAAGCAGGGCGCATAAATTTATCAGACTGCCAGCCAAAGCAGCAACAACAACAACAAGAGTAACAACAACAAACAAACCAGAATTACACTTAATACAGAACCAAGAATAAAAATGAAAAAAAGTGGGTTGAAAATTATAATTTGTTGCTGCTGAAACGCCAAAAGTGGCATTTGTGCTCTCCTGGCAACCTCCAAAAGGCGATCACAGACTAAGCTGCCTGCCTGCCACATGCCACATGAGGCAGCGTCGTCATCTAACAGTTAACCCCCAGCACCCATTCCCCTTCTCCATGCCCCATTCCCTTTCCTTCCACGCTTTGTTGTCATGCACTTTTTTGTTGTTGCTACGCTGCGTATTTGTTTTGATTTTTTACTTTTTACACATTTTTTTTTTTTTTTTGGCTTTTTTTTTGTTTTGATACTTTGTCTCTTTCCATTCTGTCGGCCTGCTCCTATTTTGTTAATGATGATGAAGCGCAGCGTGTTGAAAGGCAAATAAACAGAGGCAGCTGCAGAAACAGCAGCAGTAGCAGCAACTCACACACACACACACACATACACACACACACACACTTTAATTAAGCAAACACACAAAATGCTCAACGTTGCGGCTAAAAAATTCATTAAAACAAAGTTTTTATATACCTGCACCTCTTATTCAAGCCGGGTATGCAAGACGTCAATTCAAATTATCGAAATTCGCAAATAAGAAAAATATACATTAGAATGGGTCAATTTGTATGGACCAAAAAAAATGCACCAAGCGGCTGTCAAAATCGTAATCTACGACGAATTTTAAGAAAATTTTAAATTAAAAGAAAAATTTAGAAATAAAATTAAATTTTTGTATTTTATTGTTACATTTTCAAAAATTTTTAATTTTCCCAAATATTTTTATTTGTTTTTGATTTCATAAAATTGTTGAACCTATTTTTTATATTCTTTGGTCGAAGAATGGTTTATTTTTTTAAGTAAAAATGTGAATATTTTTTTGGTCGAACTTGAACAATTTCTTAACTCTTTCGTGTTTAATGAAAACATTTCGGAAAAACTTTTTTGTTCTGCATATAAAAAAATAGGTGATATTTAAAAAATATATTACTTAAAAGACTGTTTATTATAAATAAGATTAACGAAAGCATTCTTGAGTAAGATTAATCTGCTGCATAAAGAAAGATACTTTCTTGGATAAAATTTTTGAATTAAGTGACAGCATTTAATAGTCAGCTAGACTGAATGTTATGGAAAAGATTAATCTATTCGATTTCTAGTAAGGCTATGGCCGTTTTTTCAATGTACATATCTGTATCTAAGATATAATTTAAAATTTGACAGTAATTTCTATACATTTTACATTAACTAGACATTGAAAAACGGGCCTTAGTCTGCTGTATAAAATAAAATACTTTTTTTTATTATACCCTATGATTTAAGTGACAGTATTTGAAAGTCAGGTTGACATTTCTTCCAAATTCATTGTACGCATTGCCCTAGCGGCTAAAACGGCGTGCAGAACGCGCTTTCAATGGCTTCGACATTGGCATCTTAGTCCTAGGGGCCAGTAGCAAGTGGCAAGTGGCATGCGGCATGTGGCAGGCTAAATGCACAGAAAGAAAATGACTGACTGCCTGCCTGCCTTTAAAGCAAACAAAACGCACGCGCGTCAAGCGCAGACATTTAATTTGCATAAAAAGTTTGCCAACTCACGACTGCTACCCGGGCAGCGATACATCCGTGGGGTAAGCGGGTGACAGTCCCCAAGCTGCCACTGCCAAGGATAAGTTAAGGCCGCATTCGTGGGTGGGTTGATTGTTTGGCAACCAACGACCCGCGACGTCGACGTCGCGATCCCGCAACGGCGGCAAATAGACAAAATTAGCATAATGTTAATTTTAATTTGAAATTTGGCCACTCAACGTTGGCCAGAAACAATTTTTACAACGTGTTGATGCGGCACATTGAATTTTCAGCAATTTTTAAATTAGAATAAGAAACTCAGAATGCTTACAAAAAACATTACGATTGCAAAAAATCAAAAAATATTACAATTATTCAAAGATAAACAGAAAAAATAATGCATAATAAAATATAATCAGAAAAAATCAAAAATAATCCGAAATACTCAAGAAGATTATTTTTTTTATAAGAACTACGATTATTTATTTATTTATTAATTATTTCCTAGTGCTACAAGTAGGAATACTTTTAAATTAGTGCACTAGTCACACTTTTTGATTTTTTCTGATTATATTTTAGTAATTGTAATAATTAAAGATTTTTGTTATCATAATCATTAAAAATAATTGGGGAAATCCGAAAATAATCGTTATTTAATCATTAGTTCGACTTTTATACAAAAATAATCTAATTACTAATGATTATTATTGCTAATCATTATTTAACAGGTATGGTTGAAATATCGTTATATAAAGTTAACCAAAAACATTCACAACACTAACAATTAGAGGCATGGAAACTTATAAAGTAAAATAAACATAAAAGGAGAAATCAAAATTTTTTTCTAGTTTTATTTTATCAATTGTAACTTCGATGATAACGTTATGTTATTACACATTTTTTCAAATATTTATTATTTTAAAATTTTTCAGACGAAGGCTTGTATTTTTTTATTTGTTACAAAGAGTTAATTAATATGTCCATCAATCAATTGTAGTTTTTTTTTTTACTGAAATGTATGATTTTTTTGCGGTAATTTTTATATTAAAATAGTTTGATTTTTCATTTAAAATTCAGGGAAAATACGAAAAAAAAAATTAATAAACAGAAATAATCAATAATAGCTGAATCGTAAGAGAAAAATGAATTAAATTTAATTAGTGAATGAAACTAAATCTGTTTAAGCCGTGCACAAGCAGGTCAACAGCTGTGAACAGCGGCTAAAAAGCATCGCATAATCTTTTTTTATACGAGTACTCATACTTTTTAACTATGCAACGTGGCTGGCAACGTCATAATGCGACTTGAGATTAGGGTCGGGATTGGAATTTAGATTTATGTGAGCTGTTCACGGCTTTGTCTGGCAGGCAGGCAGTTAGGCACACAAAGTGCATAATTGGCAATGTGGCAACAGATTAATGCAGCCTGCAGCATCGTGTGGCAGAGCCGAGTAGAGCCGAGCAGAGCAGTTGACCCTTGTGTGATGGGCACTCATAATTAGCGCATTGCCACTTGTGCCTAATGAGCCTGTTAGACACGTCATGCAGGCAAACCGCAGTTGTCCGTTCATTCACGTTTCCCGCTTCGAGTTTCGAGTTGAAGTTGAGTTTGAATTTGGACCCACGCTCTTCTGGATGCCAATAAATATTAGATTTCATGTTCGGATGCGGCCGAACCCTTTTCTCCTCGTTTACCTCGGGGCACATTGAATGGAGAGTACTTGGCAATGGCAATTCATGCTGTCCACTATTTGTATTTATTAGACAGGGCGCCACGGGGCGTATGTGTAATATGCCATTATAAGCATTCCTAGCAAACATGACAAACTGTGGCTTGTCTCTGTCTCTCTCTGCTGGATGTGGGTGCTGAAATGCATAAGCCCAGGGTTAGGGGTATTCCAGGGCATTAGGGGCACTCAACTTGACTAGCAAACGGTTCTATTGAACCCCAAGCAAAAACATTATCATATCTTACAGGACAAAGCACAGAATAGTTAGAAACCTCAGCTGGTTGTCTCGCTGTCGCGTCGTTGTCTGTTCCGCAGGAATCCAATAAAAAATAATGAAGCTCGAGTGCAACAATAACAATAGACAAAAAAAAAAACAGAGAAAAATAGAAGCAGAGTGTGCCATAAAAAAAGAGGGAAACGCGACTGGGGAAATGCGAGTACAAAAAAAGTTAAAACAATAGAAAGCTGCTGCGTCTGCTGCATATTTTGGCCCTTAAATAAATAGACTTTGCATATGGGAGTGTGTGCGAGTGTGTGTGTGTGTGTAAATGTGTATATGTGTGTGTGTAGTTTATGTATTTATCATGGCACTGGCACTCAATTTATTTACAAAACAAAACGTTCACTCACTGCTCCACAGAGCTGCCCCAATATCCCAGCAGTGCAACAAAACCGACATAAATTATTCAAATTAGGGTTGTTGTGACTCAAAGATACCCTCGAAAATAAAGCAGTTTTAGGTGAATTTCAGTAATTAGAAGAACCTATTTAAATAAATATATACTTGTGAGGTTTTTATTATGGATAAAATTTTATTTGTCACTTTTTTAAAAATAAGTAAACTATAATTTTGATATTAATTAAATAAATATTAA